>JBBPBX010000074.1:120489-158877 GCA_038048925.1 Garcialebias charrua | reverse complement strand
CTATCTTATGAAAATACTCAAAGCTCTTTATACTAGAGTATAACGTTAACTCATTCACTATAACCACATAAAATCTGTTCAAGGTCAGTAAGGACAACCAGAATTAATACATAAGGTGCATCGGATTATAAGGCTCATTGTCAATTTGAGAAAATTAAAAGTTTTTAAGTGCACCTTATAGTCCGAAAAATATGGTACCGTACATTTATTGCCTTAAACATTTTTTGTTTGAGAGATTGGAGGGTTTTTATTTATTTACAGTTTGCCATCCTGATCTGAGTGATTTTTCAAAGGTAATAAAATGTCTACATTTGGCATTATAACAAATCATGTATACTGGTCTGGGTTGCGGCAAACTATTAATGAGTTTGGTCTATTTTACTTTTAGAAGAATATGCACACTGCATTTATTAACTGGCTCAAATCAAACTTTTTGTCTGGGCTTTTGCCTTCCTAAGTTGTGGAAAGTTTGTGATTAGACTTTTAGAATCACGTCACAGAATTTACTTTGTTGAGTCACTAAATTTGAGTCCTTGTAAATGTTAAACTAACGTATGAGGGGAAGATGCAAGGTTGAGATAAAACACAAGAGAGCAAACACCAACGGTTTGAATGTGAATCAACGTTTCCCAGTTTTCAAACCTGATTTTGATTTTGTGTTAGCTCTTCAGGCACAATGAATTTTGTAAATCTGATTTTTGTTCATGTTGTCATGAGCTTTGCTGCACTCCAGTTCTCACAAACTGAGTTTTGTGGGATGAAGAAGACAAAAACATGAGCCTGAGCTCAAACAAACACAGGGACCTTGGACTGGTTTAAATTATCTCAAATGAAACTTTGTGCTCTGTTAAGGTCATCTGAGCTTGTTTTTGGTTTAACAGTTCAGGATCCAGCATCTGAGCTCACTGAGATACACAACAAACACCTCCCGGTCTCAGATTCAGTCCCTGCGGAGCCAGGAGTGACGCAGTAAGCAGAAACTGGAACGGTGCGAACTGAGCCTGAACTGAATGAAAGTTGACAGTCTGGCTTTGCAATCTGTTTGATGCTATTTGTTAAATCCACCAGACTCTTTATGTTCTTTAATTGACAGATGTAATTTACCCCTTTTTGCACACAAGAAACAAAATGACTTGGGCATCTGGAAATGAGCTCCTTTCAAAAACATTGTCAAGTCTTGCAAGAATGTATTTCTTTTAAACATTTCTGAAACGGGGCTGTAAGGAGAAAATAACAAAATTGTGCACAGCACATTATTTCATTTATAGGGATAGTATGATTGTTTTAGAACTGATGCTTGGTAAAGTAATTAATAGCCAGTACAGTATGTTATTCAGCTGTGTGTGGAAAAGAATAGACGTTTTTTTTCAAGGCAAGGCTAATGACTGGGTGAATCTTTTTTTATTCCCCATCAGAGCTAAGAAGGGTCTTGGAAACTCACTTCACCTGTCTGTCTTGTGAGATGAATAACTTTGATAAATATAAACAACTTCCATTTTGATGTGTGGTTACCTCTGGGTGTAAGAAAGGTCACCATCAAAAAAAGGGTTGCCTTGTCAAAATCCAAGGTGGCCACAGACACATACTGTATACTGTACAGTCAAGGTCAAATGTTTTGAGAATGGCACAAAATTAAGTTTTCACAAAGTTTGCTGCCTCAGTTTTTATGGTGGCATTTTGTATTAACTCTAGATTGTGAAGTGTGATCAGATGAAATGCAAAGACATTGCTGTTTGTAAGATAGCTCCTCGATCAACCATTTATCGACTCATCAAGAACTTAGAGAGTGGTTCAGTTGCAGTGAAGACAGTTTCAGGGTGTCCAAGAAAGTCAAGCAAGTGTCAGGATTGTCTCTTAAGAGGATGCAGCTAGGTCATTACCAGCTTGCTGTAGGGGTTCAGGGGTGATCAGTTTTACTGATTTTACCTGTCCACCAGATGTAAAATGAGCAGGGTTTATCCCTCAAGTCAAAGAGTTCAGAGGAGTGAAGGATTGTTTTAAAAAACAGAGAAAGGTGTTTTGGAATGAAGAGGAGACAGAGCCAACATTATGATTAAACTTGATTAAAACTGTCTCTCCATTTCTAAACAAAGCTAACAGATTATTCTGACATGTACTTGAACTTAGCCATAGTTCTTGACTAAGACAGAGTTTGATTCACCATCATAGTGCAGGATAAACCAGCAAATTAACACATGATCATTCAACATATTGTAGAGTATATTGCTCATGCGAATAACACAAGGTTATGCTTTGATTATATTTTAATTAGAACAAAATTAAAGAATAAGAGAGTTTGTTGTGAGTGATTATGTTCTTAGATTCAAACTCAATGGAATAAACAGTGTTAATGTCTGTTTCACTGAGAAGATCAGTGAAAAGTTATCTCACTGAGAGATTCAGTGATAAGGTGTGTCCATTACAGTCCAGAGAGACTAGGGTCTGGTTCTCTACATTGCTCAGGAATGGCAGAGGGCAGGTGTGAGTGCATCTGAATGCACAATTAGACAAATGCTTTTTGGAGGATGACTTGGCGCAAAGAAGCCATTTCTCTCCAAGAAAACCATCAAGGACAGACTTACATTATGCAATTATGCAGGAAGTATAGGGATTGGACTGCAGAGGATTGGGGTGCAGTGTTTTCGCTGAAGCCCCCTTCAGAATGTTTGGGACATCTGGAAAAATGATTGTCCAGAGATGAAAAGCTGATCCATAAGTCCTGTGAATCATCCTGAGACAAAAAGTGGGATTGATTCTCATCCAGGGAAGTGGGATTGCTCAAAAATTTGCCTAAGAACACTGCAGTGAATAAGGGATGGTATCAAAACAGCCTCCAAGAGAAGCGTCTCCCAACAATCCAGGAGGAATTTGGAGATTAGGGTTTTCCAGCATGGTGGAGCACCATGTCATGAGACAAAAATTATAACCAAGTGGCTCGGTCAACAAAACATTGAAATTATGGGTTCATGGACTGGAAACTCCTCAGATCTAAATCCCATTGAGAACATGTGGTCAATTCTCAAAAAGAGGGGGGACAAACAAAACCCCAAAAGCTCTGATAAATTCCAAGCACTGATTAGGCAAGAATGGGTTCCTATCACTCAAGATTCTGCTCAGATGCTGATGAGGAAAACTGTAATAGTCTATGAATTCTAGTTTTTATATGGCTTAAATTATTGAGCATGCATCAGGGTGCTTAAATGTATAGTTTCCTCAAATGACTGGGGTGGCCTAATATTAACCTGTGGTTACCACTGAATCCTCCATTGTAAAAATATATAGATAAAATCACTCCCTCTACTCTCCAGAAGTAGGGTTGGGGTTATCCACCATTTTCCCACCCTTTTTTTAACATTGCAACTGCTTTTTTACTGTCAATAATAATTATAATTTACTCCCAAAACTAAATTATGATGATAAAAAACTTCTTCCTCAATTGATAAAACAGTGACTAAATAAACAGCTTCATACATAAGCACAGACGTTTAATGTTGGATGATGTAGCATTCCTTCACATCTGTATGACTTTTGTAAGAAAGACTTGTTTAAGTGTCCGAGACCGAGACGTGCTACAAAACAGGTCTTTGTTTGGCTAACCGTTAGCCTAGCCTTGAGGATCACTTCTCTGCTTTTCTCCATGCTCCGCTCTCTGTGACTGAGTTGGTAACTAGTTCCAACTATTAGATGTCACTTTAAAAATCACCAGACTATCCCCATAAGCACTCTTCTTCCTGTCTGTAGATGAATGACTTCAAACTAAGTAGCTGGAGTTCATTTAGAATGCCTTTGTTTGTTAATAATGTCACCCTTTTCTTCTTGTTGTATTAGTGTGATGAAGATAGAAGATGCTGCCTGATGACGAGTTTGGCTTTTCATCTAAATGACCCCAATCCATCCACCTTATACTGTATTGGTTTTACAGGACAGCTTTATGTTATAATACTTGTATAAAATACCATTTATATTCATTCTTTAGAAGTTTGTTTTTTACAAGTTGTTTTTAAGTTTGGTTCACCCTGACCCTGACCGGTGTTGTGCACCGATAGAGAAGCCAAATGTCGATGTTCCTCCTGTGGCTCTTTGCCCTCGGCTCACTCTGTGGTTGGTTTTGGCTTCTGTCCTGGAATCTGCTTGTTGTTTTCTAAACAACACAACAAGAAATCCTGCTTTTTAGCTCCTCCCTCCAAAAGGCAAAGGTAGATATGATGATTTTGCATGTCTCTGTGCACGTGCTGGTCTAATAGTAAAATATTTCATGAACCACTGGACAAACTTTCACAAAACTTGCAGAAAGTAATCACTGGATGAACATGCACAAACGATGAACTTTAGACTGATCGCAAACCCATATCATAACATATTGGACACAATCTTTAAATATTTCTCAATTATTTTAGGTCAACTCTGTTTGTCTGTTAGCAAATTACTTCATGAACCACTGGATTTATTTTATTATACAGGTATGGATATTGACTTAGAATTTGATGTGGTAGTAGCTCAGAGTGATCCTCAACACATAGTCTGAGCATGACATCTCATGTTATTGCATGAGATTGTGCATTACATTATTTTCAAGGTCATTTCTCAACATGAGATGATCTAAAACTCTGACATGAAAGGCAACATGTGATATGCATTTTTCGCAAAGTGGGGAATTAGAAATGTTTCTGTTTGTTTACCAGTACATCTTATGTGCATGATAACTTGATAAACAAGCGAGGTACTGACTTGTATCTTGGCGTGTGGCTGCATGTGTAAGAAATGTTCCTATTAAAACTGGGTTGCCATTAGCCTGGTTAAAACCAGACCCTTGTCCTTCACTTCGCTTCGTACTAGGGTCTGGGACTTCTCCCATAGACAAGGATTTCTCCGGTAGATTTTTGACCGGACCAATCAGAGAACAGAAGGCGGAGTTTTGTTAGTTTAGCCTGGCGAGGTCCAGGGCAGGCTAAACTATTCAGATAAATAGCTCAGAAACCACTCGGTGGATATTTTTTCTGCTACCAGTGTGTAATTATATGGCTCTAATTTACTGACTGTTGGCCTGGATGAAACATTTGAGATAAAATTCGATTTTTTATAATTTATTTTCGTAGCGCACCCGAGGCTGTTTGGAAAATGTCAAACCGAAACAATTTAAATCCAGCAGATTTGACCATTTCGTGAATTGATTTAGGAACTGTTAAGCTCAGGAACCCTTCTGATATAACGTCAGCTAAGAAATATTTTTTTCTCAGCAAAGAAATAATAGTTTTTTACCTTGTTTTCTTGAAAATTCCTTCGTGGCGGCAGCCATTTTAACTGACGACGTCAGTCGACGTCGTTCAAAACTCCGCCTTCTGTTCTCTGATTGGTCCGGTCAAAAATCTACCAGAGAAATCCTTGTCTATGGGAGAAGTCCCAGACCCTAGTACGAAGCGAAGTGAAGGACAAGGGTCTGGTTTTAACCAGGCTAGGTTGCCATGCCAAAATCCAAGATGGCTACTACCATATGGCAGTAGCAGCCAGCAGGGTGGCTGTGGCTGAGTGGTTAGAGCAGTCGTCCTCCAATGGAAGAGTTGGGGGTTCAATTCCACCAGCAGTCACATGTTGAAGTATCCCTGGGCAAGACGCTGAACTCCTCATTGCCTCCGATATGTGTCCCATCGATGTATGAATGTGATCTAAAAGCACTGACTAGTCTTTGTAAAGACATAGTAGAGTGTTGTATAAATGGGTAAATGAGGGCACAGATTGTAGTGTAAAGTGCTTTGAGTATCTTGATAAGTTAGAACGATGCTATACAAGCACAGTCAATTTACCATAAATACAAGTAAACCGCCCACTCTAATTATTTGAAGAAACTATTTTCTAGTTTGCTTAAAAGTATAGTTTCCTCAAATGATTGGGGTAGCTGGTGGATTGGTTGAACATTGACCTATGTTGGCCAATGTCGCCAATAGCCACAGCCTGGCTCTGCCATTGCGTCTGGAGGTAGATAAAATTGCTCCCTTCACTTGCTAGGCTCGGTCTCTTTGCAATGCCTCGGACAAGCGTAAAGGCTCCGGCAAAGCTCAGCGTACTGCCTGTACGCCACTCTACGCGCGCATTCTGTGCGCACGCGTTCGCTGGCACAGCTCTTCGCTCCAAATCCTTGTTGTAATTTGAGCAGCTGCGCGCAGAGCAGGACAAACTGAGGTCGCTGATTGGTCACTTGCTGACACGCCTACTGAAATGATTGACAGCTCGGGTGAGAGAACTCATGAGCAGCCCGCTGCAGCCCGCTGCGGTGTTCTGCTGCGGTGTTTCTACTTTATATGTTAATAAAAAGTTCTAAGAAATAAAAATAAAAACAGGGAGCGCTTTTCCTGCAGCCCACAGCCCACCAGGAAATATTTAAAACCTCGCGCAGCCAGGTAGGACCTGAATTCATTCATTTCAGTCATGGAGTGAACGGAGGAAGAAGCGATTACTTGACTTTTGGCAAAAAAACAAAAGAAAAGGCCCGATCAGCGATAAAGAAGAGGAATTTAATTCATTTGTGTAACATACAAAACAGTCCGGCCACGGCCAGTTTATTGTGAGACAACGCGCATCGCGTACGCGGTCGTAAAAAAAGAGCTTTGCGCGTTCGTGCCCTGCGGGGCTACGCTTGTGCCTCTGCGTACGTACGTCGTACAGAGGCGTACTGCATGTACGCTGAGCTCTANTTGGCCACGCCCACATGCTTTGACATAGAAAAATTCTTTTGATAACTTTTGACCTTCAATGCCTCAAGATAGTGCTGACTGAGTTTGACCCCTGGATCTCGAAAGCTCTAGGACGAGTTCGCTCAGATATGACGTAAATGAAATAGACCAAATTTGACTTTGACCTAAGGCCACGCCCACATGCTTTGACTTAGAAAAATTCTTTTGATAACTTTTGACCTTCAATGCCTCAAGATAGTGCTGACCGAGTTTGACGCCTGGATCTCGAAAGCTCTAGGACGAGTTCGCTCAGATATGACGTAAATGAAATAGACCAAATTGTGACTTTGACCTAAAATGGCCGACTTCCTGTTGGCTTTGGACCATTGCTCCAAGAGACTTTTTTGTAGCTCCTGATGAGATACATATGTGTACCAAGTTTCATTATTCTAGGATAAAGCATGGTGTCAATAGACCTTTAAATGTCAAAGTTATAGCGTTTCGTTTGTTTCGGCGAGTACGCCAAGTTCACCGCTCCACCACGCCCCCTGAACATATACGAAAAGTCAATTTTTTTGATAACTTTTAAAGGCCCATGCCTTAACTGCATTCTGACAAAGTTTGAAGCCGATAGGTCGAACGCCTGAGAAGGAGTTCGTCAAAGTTCGACATGAGTAAAACTGAAAAATGACCAAAATTTGACCTTTGACCCAAAATGGCCGCCTACCTGTGCATTTTAGAGGGTACCTCCAATGTACTTTTTTTCTTGAATTGGGGAGATCTACATATGTACCGAGTTTCAGATCTCTACGACTTACGGTTTTCCCCAACTCACGTTAGGGGGCGCTGTTGAGCAGTTAGGCCACGCCCACTTGCGATTACACCAGATTCATAAAATTTTCGTTGGGGGACAATTTTGGGTGAAGTTTGGTGAGTTTTTGAATATGTTAAAGGCCCCAAACGGCCGCGCGAAGTGACGGAAAAAAGAATAATAATAATAATAATAATGAAGAAATCCTGCGATTACAATAGGCCTTCAGCAGAGCTTCGCTGCTTCGGGTCGTCACCGCCTCCTGGAACCTGGAACCGCCTTGGACTGCTTCAGGACTGCCCTGGAACCACCTACACTACCACGTGACCCTCCTTTCTGTCAACAAACTATCAGCTTCAATGTAAACATCAAATGTTGGGTCTGTGAATTGTGCAGGCGTGTAACTCTTCCCTAGTGAAAACAAAGCCCGAGAGAAAAACGTTCTGCCTAGTGTCACATTTCACATTATAAGGCAGAATTAAGTGAATACAAATAATGGAGCATAATGGGTGTAAAGTAATACTGATAGAAATATATTTCAATATCGTGTACTTGGTTTTATCCAGATTATGGGATAATTTGTTTGATTTAAACCATATTTTGAATTTTCAGTAATTCATTATTCAAAAGCTCGGACATCTGCTTCATATCATTACCATAATATAGGAACCTAGTGTCGTCAGCAAAGAGAATACATTTGAAAAGATCTGACACATTCACCAAGTCATTTACATACAGAACGGCCGTGGTGTAGTGGTAATGGCAGTCGTCTCCCAATCGGAAAGTTGGCGGTTCGACTCCCGGGACCCGCACCATGTGTCTTTGTGTCCTTGGGCAAGACACTTAACCCTGAGTTGCTCCCGGTAGGACTGGAAAGCACCTTGCATGGTAGTCTGCCGCCACCGGTTTATGAATGTGTGTAGCATTCAATATATGTGTAGCACTTTGAGATTTTCAGTAATGAAAAGTGCTTTATAAATTGAATTAATTATTATTATTATTCTTTAATAGATAAGAATAAAAATAACCCTAGGTTTCTGTTTAAACTATTGCTAGACTAATTAAAAGTCCAATTTCTGATTAAACATGTATCTCTACAACTATAGTGGTGATGACTTCATGAGATTCTTTATAAATAAAATAATTTCAATTAGAGAGAACATTCAAACCATCCTTCCTTCTACCTCAGTGCTGCATTTGATACAGTTGATCACAGTATTTTGGCTTGAATATGATATTGGAATTACAGAAACAACTCTAAAATGGTTTAAATATCTGTCTGATAGATTCCAGTTTGTACAAATGTAAATACTGTATAAATAATAAATCATCTTCATACACCAAAGTTAGTCATGGAGTCCCTCAGGGCTCAGTGCTTGGGAAAATACTCTTTACTTTATATATGTTTCCATTAGATAAAGTTATTAAATGGCATTTTCTTTGTTACCGGTACGCTGATGACACACAATTATATTTGTCCATAAAACCCAATAAATCCAATCACTTAGACTACAAGCATGTCTTAAAGACATAAACACCTGGATGACCCTAAATTTTCTGCTTTTGAACACATACAAGACTGAGGTTTTGGTTTTTGGACCTGAGCACCTTAGGAATTAATTTTTCAGTCTTTCTCCTCCTTAGATGGCATTAATCTGCCTCCAGCTCTAATGTTAAAAATCTTGGTGTTATTTTTGATCAGGACATGTCTTTTATCCTCCACATTAAAAATGTTACTAGAACCTCCTTCTTCCACCTGCGTAATATCACTAAAATGAGAAACATCTAAAAATGATGCAGAAAATCTGGTTCATGCATTTGTCACGTCTAGACTGGACTATTGCAATGGTTTGTTATCTGGGTGTCCAAATACTTCTTTAAAAAGTCTTCAGTTGATCCAACATGCTGCTGCCAGAGTCTCAACTGGAGTTACTGGGAGAGATCATATCTCTCCCGTTTTAGTTTCTCTCAACTGGCTCCCTGTCAAATCCAGAACTGAATTCAAAATCTTACTTCTAACCTACAAAGCTCTCAACAACCTAGCTCCATCTTAGTGATTTAGGCCTTCTGTCTTGACCTTCAAGTACACCTCTCTGCATCTCTTTGAAACTCTCAGTGTTACACCTTCTTGAAACTCTCAAGGAGACAAATGGACACTTTTATTTTTACAATTATTATGAATTAATGGACACTAATTAATCAGATTGAACTTTCTCTTTAATGTGTGTTAATTCAGAATTGATCAACAGTATATTTTGTCATTTTAATGATGATCTGTTACTTGCATGAGTTTGACTTCTGCTGGTTTATTCTACAATACAAGTGTGCTCTGAAATCTAGGACATGAGTCAGGGTAAGCTGTTCACTCTCTTCTCTGTTTTGTCTGCAACCTAGACTCAACAGGCCAGTCCATCTGGCTGTTTATGTAAACAGTTTTCCTGTTGTCCGTCAAGAGTCTTTCTGCCTATGGAATTAAACTTCCATCTTTTATTTTGTTAGTTCAGCCAGTAGTCATTAAGGAGGTGGGAAAGACCCCGCCTCCCATATAAAGGTCATTTCCTACATTTTTTCTTTAGTGCTTGGAAGAGAACTAACTCGCAACTGGTTTTTCTCTCCTCTGGAAAAGCTGGAGACGTTCCGGTCATATGTCAACTCGACCCACGTCTCAGCTGGAATCATAGTAAAGCCTTACTGTGATCCTTTCACTCATTTCTGAAAGAATTTGTTTTCTGAAGTTTATTTTGAAAATCCGTCAGTGCGATTGGGGCCTGTTCCTGCCGGTGAAAGCGTGCTCCCGCTCGTCTGATCCAGATATACACGCACAAAGTCATCTGGACGTTCACTGGACAACACAGTCCGTTAGCGTCCAAAACTTCTCAGCCCTCACCTCCTAGACATCTCGTCACCAGGTAAAGAGGCTTGTTTGTATGCTGCACGTGTCGGAAGTACAGCTGGACCTGTATGGGAAAGGCATGCCACCCTGGTTGGTTTCAAAATAATCAACTCCAGTTAACTTAGCTTTCAATCTTCATCTTCTTCCTCCTATTTCTTAATTTTCATAAGCTATTAATCTGTCAAGTAATGTGCCAACAGTTTAAGTTTCTAACTGTCTGTTTGTTTTAATTTGAATTCTTGTCAACGTAGTTATTAAATCAGAGCTAATATCGATACAAATGTTTAATGTAATTTTTGTGATAGTTTCAATAAAAGGTCTATTTTTTTGGTAGACCAACATAAGTTGAAGCCTCTCGTGAAATTACATTTTTCCTAATTACAGTAAAAGCAATTTAATATCGGAAAAAGGAAGAACTCGCGCATTGGTGGCAGTTTGTGCAGATAAACTCTGCTCAGACCTGCGCATCTACAATAATGGTGGTCCAGTAAGTGTTTAAATACCTTACCCCACCTTATTTCATTACATTTGGTGGCTCGTCCGAGTTCCTAGAACGATTATTAAGTTGTTTTGTGTAGCTTATTGTTACGGTATTGTTGGCATAGTTTGCATCCTGTTGTGGACTTATGGAATAGTTTTGGCTGGTGAGTGTCTCAGAGATTGCTAATCGTGGCATTGTCTGGTGCGTTTCCCGTTAGAATTATTCTTTCTTTCACTTTTGCTCGTGTGCTTGAAGCTGCGGATGAATGTTTGCTTGTTTTTGTGAGACGTTTCGTTACGTGTCGCGAGGCTGCATGCATTTTTTCGTTTTGTGACCGCCGTGTCACCACTGCTTCATTCTATTACATCTGCGGTTTGCTGTTAATGGTCTGTTCACTCATTTGCTGCTCCATTTTTACCTAATCTGTTACAACGTGTTTGCCGAGGTTCGGGTGAAACCCACTCCGCTTTTGGACCGGACACTCAGGTTCCGAGTGACGTAAAGTCCGTTGTTGTACACAGTTAGCGTGCTGCCTTCTTTGGGAGGCGTGGGAGTTAGCCTGGTTGTGTTTTAGCTCATTAACAGTATTTTCTGCGGTGTAAAAATAAGTTTATTTTGTGAAAGAAGTATCCAGGACTTTGGGTCGAGCTAACGTTAGCATTACAGAGACAAAATGGCTGCTTAAAACGCTGTGATTGGTCCATTGTGTGTCGTGTTCAAGAACGTTGGTTTCTGTAGACTGCTGGTTGTCGGATTCGTTTTTGCGCACATTTCTGACAGTTTATCTGTGTTGTTTGAGTTCTATGCACGTGATATCGTCGAAGACTGGTTTAACCGCGGTGTTTTGCGATATTTATGACTGTTTTAGAACGTTGAAAAGTCCGTTCCACGCTTTTGTTCGACCGACCATAGGTCCGTGAACACACCGGGTGGAGTTAGGTTTGGAAGACACAGTTTCCCATGAACACTTGGGTTTTGGAACTACAGTTCTGTCTTCGCTGTGATTAGTCGATTACGCTGTAAGTGTTGACGCTCGTCAACTTTCATTTCAGCTGTTTGTCCCAGACAAGTTTTCATGCTTGTTTGTCCATTACTGTCATTGTAAAGACTGCTTCATCGCGGTGTTTTTGAGATGTTGGTGGATGTATGAGTACGTTGTTCAGAAACTACCGATCGCCATGTGACCAGGTCACGTGACACCGGCAGTGGCAACTACTTTGAAGGCCCGACCTTTTTTCTTTTAAACGCAGTTTAAAATGTTTCACAGTCCAACCGATTTTACTCACATAATTTCATTTTTGTGAGAAAGGGGATACTAGAGTTTTGTCACGTCAGGGCTCTGGGCTTTCTGATTTGCTGTTTTTGATCCGTTGTTAGACGTCTGAATGTTTGGCAGCTCAGAGCTGCGCTCACAGGTGACAACAGCGCCTCTATAGCGGTCAGAAAGAGAATTGCAGTCGCTGTGATAAACATTTCCAGTGCTGTGGCCCCATCTGCTGGTTACTTTAGAAGACGCAGTCTTCCTGTAATTTGTACATGTTGAATGTTCCTGTTTTAGAAGAGGAACATTTTGAGGATATTGTACACACAGCACCCTCTCTTTTGATTTTCACATATAATCGAATGTTGATGGCAGAACAGTTACACAGAAGTAATACAGACTTGTCTGCTTTTTGATAAAACTTGACACTTTTATCATCAATTCTGTGCAAAACGAACTGTCTGTCCCTGTTTTTTTTTTCAAACTGCAAGTTTAAAATAACACACAGGAGGCATATTTTGTCTTGGTTTTCACAAAGAATCAAACAAAAACTAGCCGACCTTGATGGTCGTCTCATGGGTTGACAATTTAATAATAATCACTGATTTTTGTTAAATTTCACATCTTGGATGTTACTGAGCAGCTGCACACAGGCCCTCCTGTTTATTTTAGATACAAGTTTATTTAGAATAACAGGCTGGTAGGCCTTGCTCTCTACGGTGGCTTCATTTAATTTGTGTTTCACAAATTTCCAGATAAGATGGCGGCCTCTGCACATGAGGCTCCTGATACCACGACAGCCGATTTTGTTTGACCTTGTCACAGGTCGACAAATTAATAGGAATCACTGATTTTTATTTAATTTCACATCTTGGACTCCATGTTGGCTGCCGCAGGCATCACATGGTGAGACTGCACACTGTGAAATAAGACCTACTTTCCTTGATTTTTCACAGAAAATCAGTACAAAGATGGACGTTCTAACAGGTGCATCCTTTGATAGCACTTAGCTGCAAAGAACGTCCTTCAGGAACCAGGTGAACATCCCCTGGTGTTTTACGACAGGCTTCTCTCTGTTTACACAGGGGATAAAACTGTCCCTGGAATTGAGGAAGATTACCTGTTTAAAAGTCGTTTCACTTTGAATCTAATACCTTTCATAATGAAATGTGTTCGCTTCAATGTTAATTGCAAAGAGAGTACCATGGCAGAAATTAAACAATGTGCTATGGAATTTTTTGACATGCTCGAACAGCGAAAAACACCCTCAGTGGTGTGCCCAGGTCAAAAGGTCACATCCCACTCGCAGGAAGTAGAAGAGGTTCCCTCTCCTTCAGAGTGCGAGAGGTCACAGGTTTTTCATAATAACAAACAACAGCATGGTGCTACGAGCTGTATAAGTGACTCAGATCGGTTCACGGGGAGTTCTGAACCCCTTGCCCCTCAGGTTGAAAACCCTGAGATGAGCAATGAACCACAAAAGGTAGGTGTTCGCTCTCTAGATGAACCCAGATGGTTCAGATCGAACCAAAAGAGTTCTCACCTAGGTCTCACAGTGGGTGAACTTCGAGAGAAGTTGATGTCTGGGAACCGTGACCCTTTGAAAAATGGTCTGTCCCGACATGTACCCCCGAGAAGCGGCCCTCCTGCCCCTGCCCCTCGAACTGCACAGTTTGAGACATGCAAAGAGTCACACATGCTCCAGATTATGGAAACGGCGCCTCCGCGCGTAGACGTGACTGAGGTTGTGAGTTGTTTGTCAAATGATTTGAATGTTACAGTGGTTGACCAAGCTGACACAACGTATGACGTTGTCCTTGATGATAACACAAACAACGTTGTTCAACCTGACGAAGCGACGCGCCGCACTGCCTTTTGCAACAACTCAGTGCACACAGTTGACAACATCGTCAACGCTGACAAAGACGCTGACCGCAAACAAATTGCTGATGATCAGCGTCCTGACAGTCCAGATGCTGACAGCAAACAAATTGCTGTAAATCCACGTCCTGAAGGTCATGAGGCAGACAGCCATCATGATGCTGACAGCGACGATGATTACACAGACAGAGTCACACGTACACAGAAACGTGTGGAAAAACCTGAATGGTTTCTGTGTAACTTTATAAAAAGGGGGATAGCTAAGAGAGCTTACCTGCCACTCACATTGGAAGGGGTCCTCGCGCAAGAAGCACTCCTGGTTTGCGGCTCAGACGTGTCTATCATGTCAGCCAAACTGTTTAAGGAGCTAAGGACCGCCGCTAACGATGTTGACAGGCAAATACCCTTTGTGAAAGACACTTATGGTGAGCAACAGGGTCCCGCTAAGACGGGGACATCCCTGACAGCTATAGCCATGGTTCACATACAGATTGGCAAAATGTCACTGTACCACCCGGTATATGTGTCTGAACTTGACTCACTCCAGACTCCATTTGTGGTTGGCCAAGATTTTATAAATCGCTTTGAAGCGATTATAAATTATGGCAATCAGACAATGTGGGCCACAGTGAGCAGTCCACTGCCAATCGTGGTGCCTCCCCAAGGTCAGGACACTGACTGTCTAACAACAGGTACCGCTAAGGTCACAAGGGATTCCCCAACCGAGACCACAAGCCCGGTAAGTGAACCTTTATATACAGGTGAGACAGAGGAGACTCAACAGTTGGACCAGACTCTGGCCCATCACGAGAACCTCTTCTGCGAACTGACACCTTCAGCACTCACTGAACACTACCTACCACCGGTAGAAGAAGGTGTGGAGATCCAAGGATCCCACACCGATGACGCTGTACTGTCCTGTGGGACAGGTAATGCGGCAAACAGCCAAGCTTTCAGTGAAGTCTTGGTTCAAGGACATCTGAGCCCACGAAGTGACAGTCTACAACACGCTGACAGTCACTTGGATTTCATTGTTACAGGTTTTGAGGACCCCTCCTCAAACAAAAGGGGGCAGACTCACACTTCCTACCACAGGTAGAGGACGGTGTAGAGATCCACGGATCACACACCGAGAACGCTGTACTGTCCTCTGGGACAGGTAATTCAGTCATCAGCCAAGCTTTCAATGGAACCTTGGTTCCAGAGCATTTGAATCTAGAACTACTCAGCAATGACATAGTTCTTACAGACTCAAAGAGCACCTCTTCATTCATGAAGTGGGAAGACATACATCACAACGACAGTGACCCGTCGCAGTCTGACCAGTCGGACACACTTGCGACTGTGCCAACAGTTGTGACACACCTGAATTACGCAGAAAGAGGTAAACGTACAGAGATACGTTGGCCGAAACCTGAAAGGTTCCTGTGTACTGTCTACTCTAAACTGCGCAAACAGCATAAACTAAACAATGGCATCCTAACTCGTGCCCATGGACGGACGTCCACACCCGTGCGCATGGTCCCTCATGACCACAGGGGGGTGATGTTAGGTCATGCCCATGTCAAGGACAAAGATTTCAATAACCCCACAAACGACAAAGATCTCGCAAACTCACAGACTTCATGGGAAAACAAGGTCGTCCAAGCACAGGATAGTAAATAAACTAAACAGTTTAAACTATACTAGTTGCGAAAAGAAACCGTTCCAACTAGAACTTAGAAACGCTAAGCATAAAACCCACAACAAAAAACTAACCTTAACAACCGTTTAAATCTGCAGGATTTAATTGACATCGGTTATAAAGCTAAGAACTGTTTTTCTTGTGTGTGACACGTTGGAATCTGACGACCAGAGTGAGTTTGTTGTAGTGAAACGTTGTTTTTAGTTGCTTAATTGCTACTTTTGTTGTTATTGAAGTTGTTATTGTTTTCTGAACACTCCCAGCCAAAAGAGGTTTTGATTGTTGATAAGTTGAAGACTTAAATGGATTTAACTATGCCAACATGCTGTTCATTTTGTTAAAGATCTCAATCTTTGAAGAGTCATTGTAGATCAATACTACTTAAGGTACTATAATCTACACTGACCTCCCAATCATTTAGGTAGGACCGATTCGATCGTTTCTATTCTAGATCTATTCATTTTGATGAGTCTCGCCATAGACTTCAAAATTTATAGGGAATACCAAATCTTGCGTCGTTCGTCTAAAAGACAACAGACATTTAGACCAAACTAGATTTCATTTTTTTATTTTAGTTTAACCTAAACTAAATAATGAATGGAGGAATAGTTTGAAAGAAGAGGCCTTCGTTACAGAAGCCCTCCACATTTCTATAGGTATAGATCCCTATTTCTGATTTTTACAGCATTGATCCACCCCTTAATTGGTAATTGTAGCTGATCTAATCCATGATAGCTTACATACCAGGTGCATATAGGTAGGGCCTAATGTAAAATCCCAATCATAAGCCCACCTAAAACCACATAATTGCATGACACATTGAACCAGGGTGGCACCGACTGGAAGCCATCCAGCCTGCAACCTTCGATGTGGGGACCTGCTGATCCAACGTTGGTCTTCAACCTTCATCCAAGGCCCGCCTCCTCTGCTTCAATCGAGGGATCCCCTCTACATGCTGATTAAAAACCATTCTTGCTGATGAAATCAATAACCCCCATCGTTGTGGATTTACCGTTGTGGATTATAAGACTTTGTTTTCCAAGGGATCACAGACTCAGTTTTCCATGGGTTAACAGACTATGTTTCCAAAGGATTGAAAGCTTACCGCAATGGGATTACCTACGAACAGTATGGAATTTCCAAAAACATTATGGGAGTATAATTTTGAACTTTTTTTTGACTTTTTTTTTTCCACTTGCTGGATTACATAGAGGTCAGAGACATTCGGTGGTATCCTTTCGTGTTGGAACTCATCTCCAAGGACAGGCGATGACTTCCAAAAAGGGGGACTGTAGTGATTTAGGCCTTCTGTCTTGACCTTCAAGTACACCTCTCTGCATCTCTTTGAAACTCTCAGTGTTACACCTTCTTGAAACTCTCAAGGAGACAAATGGACACTTTTATTTTTACAATTATTATGAATTAATGGACACTAATTAATCAGATTGAACTTTCTCTTTAATGTGTGTTAATTCAGAATTGATCAACAGTATATTTTGTCATTTTAATGATGATCTGTTACTTGCATGAGTTTGACTTCTGCTGGTTTATTCTACAATACAAGTGTGCTCTGAAATCTAGGACATGAGTCAGGGTAAGCTGTTCACTCTCTTCTCTGTTTTGTCTGCAACCTAGACTCAACAGGCCAGTCCATCTGGCTGTTTATGTAAACAGTTTTCCTGTTGTCCGTCAAGAGTCGTTCTGCCTATGGAATTAAACTTCCATCTTTTATTTTGTTAGTTCAGCCAGTAGTCATTAAGGAGGTGGGAAAGACCCCGCCTCCCATATAAAGGTCATTTCCTACATTTTTTCTTTAGTGCTTGGAAGAGAACTAACTCGCAACTGGTTTTTCTCTCCTCTGGAAAAGCTGGAGACGTTCCGGTCATATGTCAACTCGACCCACGTCTCAGCTGGAATCATAGTAAAGCCTTACTGTGATCCTTTCACTCATTTCTGAAAGAATTTGTTTTCTGAAGTTTATTTTGAAAATCCGTCAGTGCGATTGGGGCCTGTTCCTGCCGGTGAAAGCGTGCTCCCGCTCGTCTGATCCAGATATACACGCACGAAGTCATCTGGACGTTCACTGGACAACACAGTCCGTTAGCGTCCAAAACTTCTCAGCCCTCACCTCCTAGACATCTCGTCACCAGGTAAAGAGGCTTGTTTGTATGCTGCACGTGTCGGAAGTACAGCTGGACCTGTATGGGAAAGGCATGCCACCCTGGTTGGTTTCAAAATAATCAACTCCAGTTAACTTAGCTTTCAATCTTCATCTTCTTCCTCCTATTTCTTAATTTTCATAAGCTATTAATCTGTCAAGTAATGTGCCAACAGTTTAAGTTTCTAACTGTCTGTTTGTTTTAATTTGAATTCTTGTCAACGTAGTTATTAAATCAGAGCTAATATCGATACAAATGTTTAATGTAATTTTTGTGATAGTTTCAATAAAAGGTCTATTTTTTTGGTAGACCAACATAAGTTGAAGCCTCTCGTGAAATTACATTTTTCCTAATTACAGTAAAAGCAATTTAATATCGGAAAAAGGAAGAACTCGCGCATTGGTGGCAGTTTGTGCAGATAAACTCTGCTCAGACCTGCGCATCTACAATAATGGTTGTCCAGTAAGTGTTTAAATACCTTACCCCACCTTATTTCATTACATATTACAGATCTTATTGTTCCATATTTTCCAAACAGAGCACTTCGCTCTCAGACTGCAGGTTTACTTGTGGTTCCTAGAGTTTCCAGCAGCAGAATGTGAGGAAGATCTTTCAGTTCTCAGGCTCCTCTCTTGTGGAACCAACTTCCAGTTTGTGTCCATGAGGCTGACACATTGTCCAGTTTGAAGACTGGGATTAACACTTTACTTTTTGATCAATCCTATAGTTAGGGTCAGCTTGGGTTTGCTGAGCTGTCCTTTAGTTATACTGCTATAGACTATTAGACTGATTGAGGACAAACTGACCACATTTTTTCACTCTGCTACTGTCTTTACTAATCTGCTCAACCTGTTTTGTATTTAGGCCCGAGCAGCAAAGCGCTGCTAAGGCCTATTGTAATCGTGATGTTTCAGGCGCGAGCTGAAAATTTTCCGCCAAATGAATTGGCCTTTTGGGGGCCTTAGCATCCCAAAACTCACCAAATTTGGCAGACGCGTCAGGACTGCTGAAAATTACGTATTTTGAGGGCGTTGCAAAAATCACAACAGAAACCACTCAAGAGCGCCACCTGGAAATTTTCAAAATACTCTCTGCATTAGCCTTAGTTTGTCGTACAAGCATACAATTTGGTACACTTGTCCAATTCCCCAAGATACACAGAAATCCCTCTGGCTCCAACGTTGGACGGTAAACAGGAAAGTGGCCATTTTGGATCGCTGTCCCAAATTTCACACCTTTTTGGAGGTTTACAGCCTCCGCATTTGAACAAACTCCTAGGGATTTCGCTCAATCGGTTTCAAACTTGGCCATTTTGATCATAAGGCACGGGGGATGAAAAGTCTAAACGGTTAGTTTCGGACCTCAAAGTTTGACATCTTGCCATGAAAAACAAAACGCTAATAGCACCTACACGAAAATTGTCTGACACATCAAAACTTCAGTGACTGATCCACATCCGATCCCCTGCAAGACTGAATTGTCAAATCATGACATCACTTAAGCCACGCCCACTGACAACAGGAAGTGTAAAGTTTTATGTTGAAGTGTCCCGATCTTACCCCTGTAATCTAATCAGCATGATATTGTGTCCAGTGACCAAAGACATGTTGGTGTAACTTATTTTCCAACACTGACAGTTTTGGGTAGAGCTTGTGGGCGTGGCGACGTGGCGAAGTAAGACGTAACGCCGTCGCCATACGTTTGGCTCTAAATTCCACAGATTGGAAATGAGGTGCATTAAAATCAGTATGATCGATCATTACCCACCCTTGAACAGGAATCCATGATAATTGGCCAATAGACTCCACAGTGCCCCCTACAATATTTAAAAACCTCAACCTCAAGCCATTTTTTTCACAGATAATTCTGAAACTCGGTGAACATCTGTATCTTCCCAGGACCTATGAAAAAGTCTCTTTTAGCCCTGGTCCAAACTAAACAGGAAGTTCCCTGATGCATGCTCAATAATTCAGGTAGAAAAATCTAAAAAAGCTAAGTCTGGTCCTCCGGACATTCAAAAAACATAACAAAACAAAGCAACAAAAAGAAACTGAAAGTTATGCACCATAACTCATGTTCCCTGAAGGAAGGGAACGAGGTGCAACATACTTGCTATGGGAATTGCACCCCCACGCGATTACTTGAAGGAATATACTCACGCCTTTACGGCTAGGGGCGTCACCGCCGCACCAGAGGCCCCGCCCTCTGGGTACTTAAGCGGCTTGCGCCCCTCTATCTTTCTCCAAATTTGCACTTCACCGAGCTTTCAGCATTGAAAAGGGCCAGAAATGTTGCACCTCGTTCCCTTCCTTCAGGGAACATGAGTTATGGTGCATAACTTTCAGTTCCCTTTCAGTCGGTCTCTCGGTGCAACATACGTACTATGGGAACGTAATCCATTCACGCCCTTAAAATGCTCAGCAAAGTGCATGTGAGAACATCCGTCCTAAAATACAGGCCTCTCCCAGCTACCTTCTGCAGGGAATGCAGAAAGCACATGCTAAAAGGAAAAAATGCCAAATGTGAAAAACACCAACGTTATGTTTCCACTGGGCATATACATATATACACCAACTAGAGACAGCTTAAGCATGCTCCATCAGTGTGAATACTTATCATCTCCTTTTCCCATTGGAACATCCTGAGAAACAGGAGGAAAAATGGACCCACCACGTCACAAGAAATTGGGTGACAGATGTGGAGGTAGAAAACCCCAGCAAAGCACAGGGTAACCTCTCAGGTCCTTGTTAACTTTGATCTTAATGTTGTTGTTGTTTGTTTTGGGTACAAAGCAACCAAAGCCTTAGGCTCTCAGCCAGATCCCTTCAAAGGCCAGGCTGAAAGTTGCCATAACTCTGGACGTGGGTGTAGAAGCTGTCCACGCACCTGAGTCAGTAGGTCCCTGTGAGAAGGCAATTGCCATGGCATCCCAGATAGCATTGAAATCAGCTCCGGGAACCACGTTTTCTGTGGCCACCTGGGGGCTATAAGAATCAAGGAGAGAGCTCCCTGACGTACCCGTTCCAATGTCGCCCCAATCAGAGGGACAGGTGGAAAGGCATAGTAGAGCACCCCTTGTAGGCCAATCATGTGCTAGATCATCCATACCCAATGGAGCGTCTGCTTCCTCTCAAGGAGAAATAAAGGTCACAGTGAGAGCTAGCCTTGCAGGCGAACAGGTCCATAGAGGCTTTCCCAAATCGTGACCAGACCTGTTCCATAATCCGTGGGTTCAGGCTCCATTCTGACGCCAAAAGAGGTCCTCTTGAGAGGGTGTCCGCTCCATAATTTAGTTCACCAGGGACATGAGTCACCCTAAGCAGTGGCGGACTTAGACATTTTGGGGCCCCAGGCAAACCTTTGTAAAGGGGCCCTCCCCCAAGTCAGCCTAAATGTACCATTAGGCCCTGCCCTGAAGGTCAAAGATTTTCATGTTCATAGTCTAATACTGGGAACTAGACAATAAAAACAACTGTTTTTTTTCTCTACTTTAATAAGGTACAACTATCCTTTAAAGTCTTTTTGCAAAACATGTTTTATTATTATCTCGGGGTCTTGTTCACGAATGAGGGAAAACTGGAGCGTGAGATCGATAGGCGGATAGGTGCAGCATCCGCAGTGAAGCGGGTGCTGTACCGGTCTGTCGTGGTGAAGAGGGAGCTGAGTCGAAAGGCAAAGCTCTCAATTTACCGATCGATCTACGTTCCCACCCTCATCTATGGTCATGAGCTTTGGGTTGTGACCGAAAGAACGAGATCTCGGATACAAGCGGCTGAAATGAGTTTTCTCCGCAGGGTGTCTGGACTCTCCCTTAGAGATAGGGTGAGAAGCTCAGTCATCCGGGAGGGACTCGGAGTAGAGCCGCTGCTTCTCCACATCGAGAGGAGCCAGTTGAGGTGGCGACCCGACCCCGGATAAGAGGAAGAAAATGGATGGATGGATGTTTTATTATTGCAATAAAAGGCTCTAAATCAAGTCTTACACCAAAATTCAACAACACTAAATAAACACAAACAAATACAGAGGGTAGATGTGAGCAATACAGTAGAAATATATTTTCCTAAATTATAAGATTTTCACAACTTTAATTCTTTTAACGTTATATTACATATTCTGTAACAGGGAACAGTTGTTAGATCAATGTGAAAAAGTGAGTGTGTGTAGTTGAGATGTGGTACTTTGAGATTAATTCACACACTGGCTTGATATGAACAGCAAGATGTCCAGGCATGAGACACTTTTTACAGCATTAAGTGATCATGAATTACCTTGATTATTCAGCTGGACTTCTATGAAAGTTGTCTTCTGTCTTGTTTCTGGTCTTTAATGATGCATGTTTAAAGACTGCATCTGAAAAAAACAACAAATATGTTAGTGTTGGAGGAAATAAAAGAAAAAATAAGACATTATTACATTTAACACATGTGAAGGCTCTCATTTATCCAAGTTTCCATAATTAAGACTGAAAGTTTTGACTTCTTTTTAAACCTTAAAACTTACACAGACTGTAAGACGTACTGTAAACTAAATGACTCAAATAATGTCACAGATTTTTCCACCTGGATTATTGAGCATGCATCAGGGAATGTCACTTTTCATTTATATCAATTTTTACATTTTAGATAACATTTTAATTTAGCAATCCTAGCCTTTTGATTCTGTTGTTTTAAACTAACAGTGGCATTTCTGTCCAAAGCAAACCTGTCATTATTAAAAAACACATTTTTGCATTACTCTGAAAGCTATAAGTTGTGCTTTATAATGTATTTAATGGAGGGACTATGGACCAAATAACAAAACAATGATAGTCTGATGAAGTTTTAACAGTCAAATATTTTGTAAAATGGTTGAGAATTTTTTTTTATAGATAACTGTGGAATATTTTAGATCTATTCTATTCAATGTAAAGTCCGAATAATTTAATAATACTGTATACTAAGCAAGCAGGGCAGAGAGCTAAAGTAGGTAAAATATATAATCCCCTCTCTCCTACTTAAGTCAGAAGATTTAGGTCGAATATCTTTTAATATTTTGATACAGAAAGAAAACGTGAAAATAGTGGTTGTCTCAGCTGATTACTGTTAGGATTTCTTTTACCCAACCTACAAAATAATTTCTAAAACTCGTACCTCATCATCTTGCTGTGAATCCTCGTCTTTATCTTCATCTTGAGTCACTGCCTCGGCGCCATTGACTTCCTCCTGGATCCTGATGTCCGGTGTCCCATGCAATCTTCACAGAACACCGGCGGCGGTTCCGCCACACTTTTAAATGGGCCGCTGCCGCTCGTGACCGTCATTAGCAGTTGATGAAGTTTTAGAATTCGACCCATTAAAAAAGGTTGTCACTTTCGGTAGTGAAGAAACATATGTTTTTTACGTTTTTCAGCTCCGCTTTTCTGTCTGCTGTCTCCCGCTTCCTTCACTCAAACAGCAGGCGAGCATACAGCACTTCCTGGATTAGTGGGTGACGTCATGACGCATGACGGAATAGTCCATTTTAGTAGGGGGGTACAGAACTCAACCGTTTTTTCTGTTGCGTTTTTAAAGATAGTTTTCATCGTAACTATAATTATTTTTATGTTAAACGTACATTAACAAGCAGGAGCAATGTTAGGGATGTAGGTGACGGCTGGGGCCTCTGCTTATTGGCGGCCCATGCTCATTGGCGGCCCCAGGCAGCGGCCTCATTCGCCTTAATGGTAGATCCGCCACTGGCCCAAAGTGAGAAGATTCTTGGAGCACACCATGTGAGCATCCTCTGCGCCAGTCCTAAGAGGGCCCGGGACCTCGTCCCTCCCTCCCTGTTGATGAAGGACACTGTGGTCCTGTTATCTGATTTCACCAGGATGTGTTGTCCAGCAATCAGATCTTTGTTGAAGAAGTATTTTAATGACAGGAATACGGCCAATAACTCCAGGAAGTTGATGTGTAATCTTGATTCCTGTTCATTCCAAAGGCTGCGGACATTCTGATTTCTACAGATCGCCCCCCATCCTGTTTTTGAGGTGTCTGTCGTGATGACCACACGAGAGGACACCCTTCCCAATGAGACCCCTTCCATGAAAACGGACAAATCTCTCCAGGGTTCCAGGGCCTCCAGGCACTCTGGATCTATCCTAACCTTCTCTGCCTGATTAGGCAGGTCAGGCTGTATTTGTTGGTTTAGCCATAGCTACATGGGCCGCATTTTCAGTAATGCGTGTGGCACACAGGGAATGGCTGCCGCCAAGAAGCGTAAGAGGCATTGGCAGGTTTTCATAGGGACCCGTTGGTCCAGTTTAAATCTTTCCAGGCAACGGTGAATGGAGGAAACTCGTTCCTTCGAGAGCCATGCTCTGTACTGGACGGTGTCGATCTGTACTCCCAAAAATACGGTAACCCGTGATGGAGTCAAATTGCTTTTTTGTAGGTTTACCACAAAACCAAGAGACTCCAGGTGAGAAATCACCCTATAGGAGTGTGACTGGGCCTGCTTTCTGCTTTCAGCCAGAATCAGCAGGCCATCTAGGTAATTCATGACCCTGAGTCCTTGATTCCTAAGAGGGGTCAGGGCAGCATCCAGACATTTAGTAAATGTACACGGAGCAGTCTTTAAACCAAAGGGTAAAGCTTTGGATTCATAAGCGTTTCCCTCGAAGGCAAAGCGGAGGAACTTCCTGTGTTTCCTCCATACGCCTATATGAAAGTTGGCATCTTTTAAATCCACTGTACACGCGTAGTCTCCAGGTCTCACAGACTGGAGGACTTGCCGCAGTGTAAGCATCTTGAACTTAAATGTTTTAATCCTCTTGTTGAGAGTCCTGAGATCCAGAATCGGTTTCAAGGAATGATCCTTTTTGGGTACCAGGAAGTATTTACTGTAGTAGCCAGAGCGTAGCTTGCGTCCTGAGACCAAGCTAATCACTCCCTTTTGCAACATTGTTGAGACTTCCTCCCTCAGCACGTGTGCACGTTTAGGGTTAATTTTAGATTGCAGCACCCCTGTGAAGCGGGGTGGTCTCTTTGAGAACTGTAACTTGAGCCCGTGACGTATCGTTTTCATGACCCAATCATTTGGTAGACACGCCTTCCAGGCCAGCGCATGCACGCTGAGCCTGGAGGACCTGTTGAATTGCTGCTCATCGTGTTTTAGTGCCAGAGGGGTGACCTTTTGCACTCTTTCGAGCAGGCTGGTCGGCCCGACAGAAGATATTGCGAGATCTGACCGTCTTTGGCAGAGCTCGTTTATCTTGCTGTGGTTCATAGTTTGACCACATGGTTTGTTTATAAAAATGGGACTTGAGTCAAGAACCAAGGCAGTCTGTGTTTTGGTACTTTTATTTTTGTACATGTCTGAAACAATGTTTGTTTTGTTTACACATGCAAAATTTGAGTCATGTTTGGTGCGCGCACACATGCCACTCGCTCTTCGTAGTTTTTTACAAGGGGAGACTGGGCTCAAGAGGTTAGGTTCCCGTACCACGTGGGCAGGCAAACCTGTAAAATTATCAGTTTGTCCTGCTTCATCAGGTTCAAGTCTGTTTTCCACATTGGGTCACTGAAGAAGTTCTTGGCTGGTACGAGAAGGTTTCACCGCCACCAGCAGGTCTCTTCCGTGGTTGGCCACGCGTGTCTTCCTTGGGGGTGTAAAGCTTTTCCTCGGCAACCCCTTGTGGAGGGCTTCTGCCTGTTTGCGTCTTTGTTCCAACCTGGCTAGGACACGTTCCAGGGCTCCCCCAAAGAGTCCCGTCAACTCGATCGGGTGCTGGAGAAAAGTGGACCTCTGGTTTTCTGGGAGGTCCGACAGAGTTAGCCAAAGATGACGCTGGGCGACAACTATTTCCGCCATTGCCTTGCCTTAGGAAATGGCTATTGTCCCTATCATGCGGAGCACGAGGTCCGAGGCACGGCGGGCTTCCTCCATGGCTTCCGTTACGGCCTGCTCGTCTTTTGTTACCTGGTTATGTTGGAGTTTTTCCACCAGGTATGCCTGCACCATGGTCGATGCATTCATTGCGCGGTCCGCAAGGCCCTGAGCCTTGTAGCACTTCTCGAGTTGTTTCTCTGAAGACCCTGCTGGGTAGTATGGGTTTGGTCCCCGTGGCTGTGGGGACCAGGTGAGCCGCCAGAGTCTCCTCTATTGGGAGTGTGTTGGCGAGGCCTGCTGACTCCATTCCCGCGACGTCGAGGAGTCGGGATAATGGTAGCATGATGGAAACTCCGGGTTCCGCCCAGGAGCGTTTGAGCTCCATGAGGAAGTCCGTAAAAATGGGCATTTTCTGCGACGTTGTCGGCTGTTTCGCGTAGAAGTAGCTTCCCGCTAGCCTCGTAGCCTGTTGGCGAGGCATGGGGTCTGGCCACGTGACCTGCAGGGCATCCGCCGCCCTATGGTACAGGTCAAACAGGGCAGGTACCGACAAGTCCAGTTCCGGTAAGATTTCCGCCAGGTTCTGGTAGGAATCAGCAGTTTATCCTTTGTGACCATATTCGGCGTCTTGGTCGGACACCTCAGGCGTCGAGTGCTCGGCGGCAACTGAGGAGTCCGACATGTTGTCCTCTCTAACTCGGCAGTTGCATTACAGGTCCACGTTGTCGGGCTCCGGTTCAGGAGCGAGCACTTTAGTGCGACGTGCAACCTTCAGCGCCGCGTTTCTAGCCATGGATTTGGCCAACGCGTCAGCCCGTCGTTTCCTCACTACTGCCGACATTCGACGGCAGTGAGAGCAGGAGTCGGGGAATTCCAGCGCTTTCCTCGCGTGCAGAATCCCTAGGCAGACAGGACAGGCCTCGTGGGTGTCCGTCGCCGAGAGGGAGTAGCCGCAGCCGCTGGGGCATGGGCGCGAGCGAGGACTCGTCTTGGTTTTCTTCCTCCTTGTTCTCCGTTTTCCCTTCTCGGGAGCCATGTCCGGCGAGAAGCATCAAAGTTGTTCCTAGTTTTCTTTTGTTTGAAGCCGTCTTCTCTGTCGTCTTGCTTACGCTGGTTAGCCTGCTAATGATAGCAGGAGGTTGTGACGCAGTTAGCGCCGTCGAGCGAAAAAGCTGCGGAAAAGAAGAAAACTTTGAAGGTAAGTAGAAAAACGCTGGACTAGCTTTCGCCAGCCTAGCAATACGTAGGAAATTTTCTCTGTACGCTCAGTGTAGGGAGCAAGCTTACCTCAGTCGAGCGATGCGACAACAGAGAAGTCCCACGAAGTTCAGGTGTTTAAGCGAGGTGAAGGGCAAAAAAGAGAAAGATGGAGGGGCGCAAGCCACTTAAGTACCCAGAGGGCGGGGCCTCTGGTGCTGCGGTGACGCCCCTAGCCGTAAAGGCGTGAGTATATTCCTTCAGGTAATTGCGCAAGGGGCGCAATTCCCATAGCAAGTATGTTGCACCGAGAGACGGACTGAAAGGGAACTGTAGAAACGTTTCATCTTTCGTCCGAAAGACGTCCTCAGTCTGAGATGCTGTATTCAGCTCAGTCTTATAAATAGCACCATCTCACAGTGGATCGACCAGTTGGCTGATGACTGCTGAAACCAACTGCTCACATGATCCAAGGAGGACCATCAGCCTAACGATGGATCGTTAGCACCCGGATTGTTGTTTGCTATTCACAGATGGCTGAGTGATACTAGCAATAACAGCGTTTCTACGTTTTTTTTTGTTTGTTTTTTTGCTTTGTTTGGTTTGGTTTTTTGAATGTCCAGAGGACCAGACTTAGCTTTTTTAGATAAACAGGAAGATGGCTATTTTGGGTCAAAGGGTGAATTTTAACAAACTCCTCCTAGGAATTTTGATGGATTGCCTTCAAACTTGGTTAATGTGCCCTTAACACATTGGGGAGTAAAATTTACCTAAAGCATGCGTTTTCGTATATGCTAAAGGGGCGTGGCCAGGCCTCAAAGTTGCGCTTCATGACATAAATTTCCAAACGCTATAACTTTCACAATGAAAGACCGAAATGCACCAAGCTTGGCATGAGTCATCCTTGTTGGATGCCCGACAATCCTCTTTGGTCATGTTCTGACATCATCAAAGCCCCTCTTCCTCAAAACAGAAAGTCACTTTTTTACTTGGAATGGTCCCTCTCTGACTCCATTGACCTAATTACAATGATCCTGTGTTAGAAGACATATACACCCAACCCCCGATTTACGAACGAGTTTGGGACCTAAGAACGGTTCGCAGGTCGATCTGTTCGCAGGTCAGACCTTCCGTACACTCGTCACTTGGGAATGTCCTGTATTTTTTTTTTTTTTTGTGGTACCAAGTACAGTACGTACTTCGCCTATCCTAACACACCTAACACAGTGTAATTAATTAATACAGTACAGTAATAAAAATATAAATTAAATAAAAATATAATTTCTTACTTGGAGGTGGTCAAACGCAGCTGCTGCGTCCCGTGTTAGCTCCCTTGTTAGCTTCTAGAGCTAGCCAGGCCGGAGGTGTTCGCGCGGCGGCCTGGCACGATCGGCGATAAATCTGCAGCTGCCTGAGACATCCACAAAGTTCACAGAGACGTTTCCAGCTGGTAATTAATCCATATGAAGCCATCCTGGTCACCAGTCTTCCAAACCTGGCTGCCTGCAGCCGTAACTATGACCTAAGATGGCGTCCGGTGTTCTGCTTTAACTAGTAACCCTGTAAACTGGAGACTTTCAAAGCAGCCGTGACTGACCTAAGATGGCCTCCGGTGTTCTGCCTTAATTTGTGACCGTGAAAACTGGAGACCTTCTTCCTGTTATGACCGGAAGTTGCACAATTATTGCGCAATCATGACAAAAATGATCAGAAATGATCATTTTTATCATAATTATTATTTATAAAGCCTTTAAAACAACCACAGCTGCAACAAAGTGCTGTACACATGAAATTAAGAACATTTAAACACACAAAAAAAAAAAATAATAATTATTTTTTTTTTAATACAGTAATGTCATATTTTTATTAAATATGATACGTTCGTAGGTCCGGGCCGCCGTAGGTCGATGGAGTCGTAGGTAGGGGGTCACCTGTACCAAGTTGGTCTGACTAACTTTAAATTACAAACAGTTTTCGATGGAGGATGTGGGTGTGACGGTGTGACGAATTCAGAAGTGACACCGTAGCCATATGTTTGACTCAAGTACACAGGTTTGAACCAAGGTGCACCAAAATCACTATGATCGATCATTATCCACCCCTTGAACAGGAATCCATGATAAGTGGACAATAGCCTCCATAGTGTAATAGGATGTCCTGCGGACATTAAACGTACCACAGTTGCTGCGATGTGATTGGTGGGTCTGGGGCTGGCTTCCTGTTTAAAACGGGCCCAGTTCTCAGGGTTGACGCACGTCATCCGCCTTCCGGCGGCGGTTGCTAGCTGTGTCGCGCTAGCGGGTGCATGGTCGCGATGATCTACTGTTCTCGTGACCATAATTACAAGCTTCCCGTTTCCCTCTCCTGCTAGAGGTGGAACTCAGTGGTGAGTAAGCACCAGTTTATCTTTCTGTTTTATACTTTTGTAGATTTTAATGTAAATATTTATTGTTTTAGTTCCCTGCTGTTTGTCCTTGCTGTGTGTTTGCTGCTGTCCGGATGGTCCCGACTGGTTTCTGCCCTCCATCTGGGTCGTTCGACTGCCGACTGGTCCTGTGTTGGTGTTCGTTGTCTGGACGGCGTGGAGCGTGCTGCGTCACGCGTCCTGCGGGCTGAACTGGACCAATGTCCAGCTCAACTAACTAGCGGGTGTCGGCTGGAGTGGCGTCTCTTCCGGAGCGACAGATCAGACCAGGGTGGACTTTGGACTGTCGTATTATCATAAAAGGATCCCTCCAGGCGGTGACTGAATACTGTTTGGTGTGGGAAATGTGTGTGTGTATGTGTGTGTGTGTGTGAGTGTGTGTGTGTGTGTGTATGTATGATTTTTCTTTCCTGTTTTATACTGATATGAATTGCACTTTTAACTGAGCGAGAACTGCCTTTTTAAACTGTAAATATTTTAAACTTAGGATTTTATTTAATTAAACAACTGTACTGTGCAATTTATTGGTGTCTGTGTGAACTTGTCTCATGCCTCATCTGCAACGGGTCTACGTGCCTTAAGGGTAACCTTTAGTAAAGTTTTTAACCAAATTCACTTCTTTTGTTAAAAATAGATTATTTATTATTTTAAACTAAAGTTCCCTATTTTTATCAATACCCGTCCGGCTACAATAGCACCCCCTACTATATATAGATATAGTAGGGGTTATACTATATATAGATATTGTGGTGGACCACTAGGGGGCTCTACTCACACCCAGTGGACCGAATGTATTACAGGATGCTTTTATTGTGAAAGGTCCAGAGGACCGGATGTTATGTGGGTATATAAAGCAGTGTTGGGCGGGTTCCCGCCAGTTTAGTAAGAGTTGATTAAAAGGTGAAGTTCTGCAGCCTGTCTCCTGTGTCGTCTCTTCACCCCCTCTTACACTGGTGACCCTCGTGAACTGAATATGTCGACACCTGACGCTTCAGCCAGCTCTTTTCAGCTGTCCACGGCTGTGGAATCTACACAGGCGGCCCCGCTCGCTTTTTCGGTGGCCGTTAAAATCCCGGACTTCTGGCTGCACGCGCCTGAGTCGTGGTTCGCGCACATCGAATCACAGTTTGCTCTTCGCGGGATTTCTGTTGACGACACCAAATACCACCATGTGGTTGCTTCGCTGGATCCGCTGACAACCCAGCGGGTGATGAGCCTACTACGAAACCCTCCTGCACAAGAAAAGTACGACGCCCTCAAGAAGCTTCTTCTGCGGCGCTACACACTCTCAGAGGCGGAGCGCGCTGAGAAACTATTTTCCTTCTCCGGTTTGGGAGACGGCACAGCCCTCGAGCTCGTGGAGAGCATGTTGTCCTTGCGGGGATCTGACGACTGCGAGTTCCTCTTCCGCCACCTCGTCCTCCGCCAGCTTCCAGCTCCTGTGCGAACCGCCCTGGCCAATTCCCCGTTTCTGCAGGAGAAGGACTACCGCTCGCTGGCCGAAGAAGCCGACCGCATCATTCTAACCGCGAGGACCTTCGCGGTACAGGCGGTGGTCCCTGGATCTCCAGCAGCGCCCGAGTTTCGAGCGACGCACACAGCGCCGGACGAGCCAGCGGTGGTGGCAGGAGTCACTAGCCGCAGGCGGGCAGGTCCCGCGCATTGTTTCTTCCACGCGCGTTTTGGCGCCAAAGCACGACGGTGCGTCCCGCCGTGCAGCTTCAAGCCGCAGGGAAACGAGACCGCCAGCAGCCGCTAGCAGTCGCGGCCGTTGGCGAGAAGGAAAGGCTGCTTTTCATCGAGGACTCGAAGTCAGGGAGGCGGTTCCTCGTGGACTCTGGGTCGCAGAGGAGCCTCGTCCCCCCGACTGGCTCCGACAGGTTGGCTGAAGGCTGCGGGCCACAGCTAACCGCGGCGAATGGCTCTCCCGTCAAGACGTTTGGCGAAAGGTTGGTGACTGTACGTTTCCATGAACGAGACTTCCGGTGGAACTTTGTGGTAGCTGCTAGCTCGGTCCCTATTTTAGGGGCTGATTTTCTTTGTGCTCACGGGCTCCTTGTTGACATTGCTAACAGACGTTTGATCGACGCTGTGTCTTTTTCGTCACTGCCTTGTAAGACGCGAGGAGCTGGGCCTTTAATGCATGCTAACTTTTTAGCTTCGGGTAATGTGTTTCAGCGTTTATTGTCTGAGTTTCCCTCGCTGACTGTTCCTGATTTTGCAACCACAAACACAAAACATGGGGTCGAACATTATATTCCCACAAAGGGGCCCCCGGTGTTCGCACGTGCACGCCGCCTCGATGCTACTAAGCTAGCAATAGCACAGGAAGAGTTTGCTAACATGGAGCGTTTAGGCATCGTGCAGCGCTCAAACAGTCCGTGGGCCTCCCCCCTCCACATGGTGCCCAAGGCAGATGGCAAATGGCGGCCATGTGGAGATTTCCGCCGCCTCAATAACATCACAGAGAACGATCGTTATCCCATCCCCCACATCCAGGATTTTTCAGTGCACCTGGCTGGGACCTCCATTTTTTCTAAAGTAGATTTAGTACGGGGATACCACCAGGTTCCTGTGCATGTGGAGGATGTCCCTAAGACCGCTGTTATCACGCCTTTCGGCCTGTTTGAGTTTTTGCGCATGCCTTTTGGTCTTAAAGGTGCAGCACAAACATTTCAGCGGTTGATGGATTCAGTCCTAAGGGGTCTGTCCTTCGTATTTGTGTACTTGGACGACATCCTGGTGGCTAGCAGCTCGGCTGAGCAGCACCTGTCCCACCTCCGTGAGGTTTTTCAGCGCCTGGCAGCACATGGCCTGATTGTAAACACAGCGAAATGCCAATTTGGGCTGCCAGTCATTGACTTTTTGGGCCACCGCATTTCCGCAAGTGGCGCCGTCCCGTTACCAAACAAAGTGCAGGCGGTGTCAGATTTCCCACAGCCCCAGTCTGTTAAAGCGCTACAAGAGTTTTTGGGAATGGTTAACTTCTATAACCGTTTCCTCCCCAGGGCAGCACACCTGCTGCGTCCGCTCTATGGAGCGCTGAAAAAGAAAAAGCCCAACGACAGCGTGGACTGGACACCAGAACGCCTACAGGCATTTGGTGATGCTAAAGCTGCATTGGCCACTGCTGCCCTTTTGGCCCATCCATCCCCAGCGGCGCAAATAGCTTTAACAACCGACGCATCTGATGTTGCGGTGGGGGCTGTGTTAGAACAGCAGGTTTCCGGGGTTTGGCAGCCGCTTGCATTTTTCAGCCGTACGCTGCGGGACAATGAGCTGAAATACAGTGTTTTTGACAGAGAGTTGCTGGCGCTTTACCTGGCTACACGCCATTTCAGGTTTTTCCTGGAAGGCCGCCAGTTCACTGCATACGTTGACCACAAACCCCTGGTGTTTGCTATGTCAAAAATTTCTGACCCCTGGTCTGCTCGCCAGCAACGCCACCTCGCAGCGGTGTCTGAATTTACTACAGACATTCAGCATGTGGCTGGAAAATCCAATGTGGTGGCTGACTGTCTCTCCCGGGTGCTGATCGCTCCCGTGTACGTTGGCATCGATTTTTCTGCTATGGCTGCGGACCAACGTAGCGATGCAGAAATACTCGAGCTCCAGTCCGGCCCCACAGGCCTCGAGTTGGAGGAAAGGCAGGTGAATGACGGAGGTCCTCTCCTGCTCTGTGACGTATCTACAGGCAGGCCCCGCCCCCTGGTTCCAGCTTCATGGCGACGCCGCGTTTTTGACTCCTTACATTCCCTTTCTCACCCAGGTGTTAGAGCCTCTGTGAAACTGGTCAGCTCAAAGTTTGTTTGGCCCGGTCTGCGTAAAGCGGTTAAGGAGTGGGCAGCAGCGTGTGTCCCATGCCAGCGTGCTAAGGTTAACAGACACACCAAAGCACCGTTGGAACCTTTCCCCATCCCAAGTCGGCGGTTTGATCATGTGCACGTAGACCTAGTAGGCCCTCTGCCTCCATCACAGGGTTTTACTCATCTGCTGACTATGATAGACCGTACCACCAGGTGGCCAGAGGTGGTTCCTCTGACGTCCACAACATCTGCAGTGGTGGCCCGGGCCTTTTTGTCTACCTGGGTTGCACGTTTCGGCCCCCCTTCAGACATTACATCGGACAGGGGCCCGCAGTTTGTTTCGGAGCTTTGGTCTACCATGGCCAAGGGTCTGGGGACTAACGTTCACAGGACCACCGCTTACAACCCCCAAGCTAATGGTTTGTGTGAACGGTTTCACAGGTCATTGAAAGCTGCACTTCGTGCTGCACTGACCGGTGACAACTGGATTGACCGCCTTCCTTGGGTTTTGTTGGGGTTGCGTACCGCAACCAAAGAAGACCTGAGCTCTTCCCCGGCTGAAATGGTTTACGGTCAGCCTGTGCGCGTCCCCGGTGAGTTTTTACCTGAGGTACCCTCACCACAGTTCCCTCCACCGTTGCTCCATCTTTCACCTCAGGAGGCCCCTTTTCGTGTCCCCGGTCCGGTACACCATTATTTACCGCAGTCATTTGTCCCTAAGAGTCTGGAGTCCTCTAAATTTGTTTTTGTCAAACACAATGCACACAGGACACCACTACAGCCTTTGTATGATGGACCGTTTCGAGTTCTTCAACCGGGTCCGAAACATTTCATTTTGGATTTAGGGGGTCGTACTGAGACTGTCTGTATTGATAGGCTTAAACCAGCTCATGTTATGTCAGATGATCAGGTTGTTACGGCCCAAGCTCCTCGCAGAGGCAGACCTCCATCCACATTATTAACGGACGGCGGTCCTTCTTCCGGAAACTCTCAACGTCCATTGGAGCCCGAATCTTCTGCAGACCCTCCTCGTAGCCCTCCACTTCATCAGACTGGTTCTGCAGGGCCCAGGTTCAGCCGTTCTGGTCGTTTGATCAAACCTAAAATGCGGGACTAGTGATGGACCTTACTGGGTGTTCTGGGGGGGCGTGTGTGGTGGACCACTAGGGGGCTCTACTCACACCCAGTGGACCGAATGTATTACAGGATGCTTTTATTGTGAAAGGTCCAGAGGACCGGATGTTATGTGGGTATATAAAGCAGTGTTGGGCGGGTTCCCGCCAGTTTAGTAAGATGTGATTAAAAGGTGAAGTTCTACAGCCTGTCTCCTGTGTCGTCCCTTCACCCCCTCTTACAATATCTCAGTGATACATCATCCAAGCTGAACCAAATTTATTGTGCATCATCATCAGTGAGCACTTCTAGACACATTGATATTGTGGTTTAACTTGTGACTCCAGTGCACCCCCTACATTATTCCAATAGTTATATCTCAGTGATATATCATCCGATCTGAACCAGATTTTTGGTGCGTCATCTGTGAGCTTTTCTACACACATTGGTATAGAGCTTTGGAGCGCAAGTGACTGTGTGGGGGCGTTCCGGTCTCAACTGCCATTTTTCCTGGTCAGAAAAAAGGAAAGACACGGAGTAATATTTGCCTCCACTGACATTCCCAGTCATTTTAGCAGACCTGGTCTGCGTCAGTGTTTACCCCACAAATAATTTTAAGAATTACAATTCATTGGGAGAGCTATGATGAGTACAATTAATGGACTAAGTTTTCCCTCGCCCGGACGCGGGTCACCGGGGCCCCACTCTGGAGCCAGGCCCGGAGGTGGGGCACGCTGGCGAGCGCCTGGTGGCCGGGCTTTTACCCATGGAGCCCGGCCGGGCACAGCCCGAAGAGGAGACGTGGGTCCCCCTTCCCATGGGCTCACCACCTGTGGGAGGGGCCAAAGGGGTCGGGTGCAATGTGAGATGGGTGGTGGCCGAGGGCGGGGACCCTGGCGGTCTGATCCTCGGCTACAGAAGCTGGCCATTGGGACATGGAATGTCACCTCTCTGGTGGGGAAGGAGCCTGAGCTAGTGTGTGAGGTTGAGAGTTTCCGACTAGAAATAGTCGGACTCACCTCAACGCATGGCTCTGGCTCTGGAACCAGTTTCCTTGAGAGGGGTTGGACACTCTTCCACTCTGGAGTTGCCCCTGGTGAGAGGCGCCGAGCAGGAGTGGGCATACTGGTTGCCCCCCATCTTGGTGCCTGTACGTTGGGGTTCACCCCGGTGAACGAGAGGGTAGCCTCCCTTCGCCTACGTGTGGGGGGACGGGCTCTGACTGTTGTTTGTGCCTATGCACCAAACGGCAGCTCAGACTACCCACCCTTTTTGGAGTCCTTGGAGGGGGTATTGGAGAGTGCGCCTCCTGGGGACTCCCTTGTTCTACTGGGGGACTTCAACGCTCACGTGGGCAATGACAGTGAGACCTGGAGGGGTGTGGTTGGGAGGAACGGCCCCCCTGATCTGAACCAGAGTGGTGTTCTGTTGTTGGACTTCTGTGCTCGTCATGGATTGTCCATAACGAACACCATGTTTAAGCATAAGGGTGTCCATATGTGCTCTTGGCACCAGGACACCCTAGGTCGCAGTTCGATGATCGACTTTGTTGTCGTCTCATCTGATCTGCGGCCGCATGTCTTGGACACTCGGGTGAGGAGAGGGGCGGAGCTGTCAACTGACCACTACCTGGTGGTGAGTTGGCTCCGATGGTGGGGGAGGATGCCGGTCAGACCTGGCAGACCCAAACGTATTGTGAGGGTCTGCTGGGAACGTCTGGCAGAGTCTCCCGTAAGACGGAGCTTTAACTCCCACCTCCGGGAGAGCTTTGAACACGTTCCAAGGGAGGCGGGGGACATGGAGTCCGAGTGGGCCGTGTTCCGCGCCTCTATTGTCGAGGCAGCTTATCGGAGCTGTGGCCGCAAGGTTGTTGGTGCCTGTCGTGGTGGCAACCCTCGAACCCGGTGGTGGACACCGGCAGTGAGGGATGCTGTCAGGCTGAAGAAGGAGTCCTATTGGGCCTTTTTGGCTTGTGGGACCCCGGAAGCAGCTGATAGGTACCGGCAGTCCAAGCGGCATGCGGCTCGGGTGGTTGCTGAGGCAAAAACTCGGGCGTGGGAGGAGTTCGGAGAGGCCATGGAGAATGACTTCCGTACGGCTTCGAGGCGATTCTGGTCCACCATCCGGCGTCTCAGGGGGGGAAAGAGGTACGAGACCAACACCATTTATGGTGGAGGTGGCGTGCTGCTGACCTCAACTCGGGATGTTGTGAGTCGGTGGGCGGAATACTTCGAAGACCTCCTCAATCCTACTGGCACGTCTTCCACTGAGGAAGCAGAGCCTGGGGACTTTGGGTCGGGTTCTCCGATCTCTGGTGCTGAGGTCGCCGAGGTGGTTAAAAAGCTCCGCGGTGGCAAGGCTCCGGGGGTGGATGAGATTCGCCCGGAGTTCCTTAGGGCTCTGGATGTTGTAGGGTTGTGTTGGCTTACGCGACTCTGCAATATCGCGTGGACATCGGGGGCAGTTCCCTTGGATTGGCAGACTGGGGTGGTGGTTCCCCTATTTAAAAAGGGGGACCGTAGGGTGTGTTCCAACTATAGGGGGATCACACTCTTAAGCCTCCCTGGTAAGGTCTATTCAGGGGTTCTGGAGAGGAGGGTCCGTCGGATAGTCGAACCTCGGATTCAGGAGGAGCAGTGTGGTTTTCGTCCTGGTCGTGGAACACTGGACCAGCTCTACACCCTCAGCAGGGTCCTGGAGGGTGCGTGGGAGTTTGCCCAACCAGTTTACATGTGCTTTGTGGACTTGGAGAAGGCATTCGACCGCGTCCCTCGGGGGGTTCTGTGGGGGGTACTCCGGGAGTATGGGGTACCAGGCCCTTTGATAAGGGCTGTTAGGTCCCTGTACGACCGGTGTCAGAGCTTGGTCCGCATTGCCGGCAGTAAGTCAGGCTCGTTTCCGGTGAGAGTTGGACTCCGCCAAGGTTGCCCTTTGTCACCGATTCTGTTCATAACTTTTATGGACAGAATTTCTAGGCGCAGCCAAGGTGTTGAGAGGATCCGTTTTGGTGGCCTTAGAATCGCTTCTCTGTTTTTTGCAGATGATGTGGTCCTACTGGCTTCATCAGTTCGTGATTTACAACTTTCACTGGAGCGGTTTGCAGCCGAGTGTGATGCGGCCGGGATGAGGATCAGTTCCTCCAAATCCGAGGCCATGGTCTTGAGCCGGAAAAGGGTAGCATGCCCTCTCCGGGTCGGGGAGGAGGTCCTGCCCCAAGTGGAGGAGTTTAAGTATCTCGGGATCTTGTTCACGAATGAGGGAAAACTGGAGCGTGAGATCGATAGGCGGATAGGTGCAGCGTCCGCAGTGAAGCGGGCGCTGTACCGGTCTGTCGTGGTGAAGAGAGAGCTGAGTCAAAAGGCAAAGCTCTCAATTTACCGATCGATCTACGTTCCCACCCTCATCTATGGTCATGAGCTTTGGGTTATGACCGAAAGAACAAGATCTCGGATACAAGCGGCTGAAATGAGTTTTCTCCGCAGGGTGGCTGGACTCTCCCTTAGAGATAGGGTGAGAAGCTCAGTCATCCGGGAGGGACTCGGAGTAGAGCCGCTGCTTCTCCACATCGAGAGGAGCCAGTTGAGGTGGCTCGGGCATCTGGTTAGGATGCCTCCTGGACGCCTCCCTGGTGAGGTGTTCCGGGCACGTCCCACCGGGAGGAGACCCAGAGGAAGACCCAGGACGCGCTGGAGGGACTATGTTTCTCGGCTGGCCTGGGAACGCCTTGGGATTCCCCCGGAGGAACTGCTCCAAGTGGCTGGGGAGAGGGAAGTCTGGGCCTCCCTACTTAGGCTGCTACCCCCGCGACCCGACCCCGGATAAGCGGAAGAAGATGGATGGATGGATGGATGGATGGGAGAGCTGGTCCAATCTATGAACAGCTGGGTAGATGATTTGGACATTTTTAAAGCCCCCAGATTCTATATACGTTGAAGGTACGTTGTTCTTGGCTCCTTGATTTTATATAAATTATTAATATACCTGTCTTTCAGAGTCAATCAACCTTCTGTATGCTATGAGTATTAAAAACTGTGAACACTTGATTCTTAAAGTATGTTATTTAACTGATTTACAAAGCTCCAAGTTGAAAATTACCTTATTTTTAAAGACTTGAGCATGTCTAATTACATGTATACATCAAATCTTGATTAGATTACTTTA
>JBBPBX010000074.1:22157-120426 GCA_038048925.1 Garcialebias charrua | reverse complement strand
ATATATATATATATATATATATATATATGGGCAGCACGGTGGCACAACTGGTAGAGCTGCTGCCTCTCAGCGAGAAGGTTGCCGGTTCAAATCCCGGTCCGGGGCCTTTCTGGGTGGAGTTTGCATGTTCTCCCCGTGCATGCGTGGGTTTCCTCCGGGTACTCCGGTTTCCTCCCACAGACCAAAAAACATGCTTGTTAGGCTGATTGGTGACTCTAAATTGACCCTAGGTGTGAGTGAGACAGGTCCCTCTTGTAAATGAGTCCCCGTGACTCAACGAGGCTAGCCTGTGTAAATAAAGGTTGAATGAATATATATATATATATATATATATATACATACATATATATACATACATATATATACAGTATATATATATGTGTGTGTGTGTGTATATTAAGATGCATATATATTGTAAATTGTTTCTGTCTTTTCATTCACCACTTTAATTGTGTGTTCACAGGCTCTGCTCTCTGACTCTGAGCCACCAGAACACTGTGGGTCATGCTGGGTGACAGTGTGTCTACACACAGAAATAAAATGGTTTGTGAATCATGATGCACAAAAGACCCACCGGTACATTAAAATACAGCTACCGGTAGCAGTAAAAGAAAAATCTAATGGTTTCATCATAAACACCAACTCTGTTGGCTGTTGGACTCATGAATAAATAAATAATAAGAGTAATCACTGTGAAATATCTCATCATGCTGATGCTGATCTGTTTCTTGTTGCTGTGTTCATCTGTGACCATACCATACCATTTTATTTATAAAGCACTTTCAACAGGAACAAGTCCACACCAAAGCGCTGGACAAACAAACACGCAACAGGCAACACAGACAATGAAGTACAACACGAAAAACATAAAAACATTGCAGATCATAAATAAAACGATCCAATACAAATCAGCTGGCATTGAAAGCGATGGAGTAGTAGTGAGTTTTTAACCGGGATTTGAAAACCGAGAGGGAGGGGGCCTGTTTGATGAGCAGCGGTAACTCGTTCCAGAGTCTTGGGCCTGCTACAGAGAACGCCCTGTCACCTCTGCGCTTAAGGCGAGTTTCTGGAACTATTAAGAGTACCTGATCCTCTGACCTCAAAGCACGTGGAGGGACATATGGGTGTATCAGATCTGAGAGATAGGCGGGGGCGAGACTGTTCAGCGATTTGTAGACATACATGAGAATTTTGAATTGGATTCGAAGATGAACCGGTAGCCAGTGAAGGGAGGCCAAGACTGGTGTAATGTGCTCTCTTTTGCGTGTGCTGGTTAAAAATCGGGCAGCTGCGTTCTGAACCAGTTGTAATCGTGCAATGGTGGCTTGACTGACGCCAAGCAGAAGTGAATTGCAGTAATCAGCCTAGATGTAATGAATGCGTGAATCACTGTCTCCAGGTTGTTTTTTGATAATATGGGCTTCAGCTTAGACAGACGCCTCAGCTGGAAAAAACAGGATTTGACGATCATGTTTACATGACTGTTGAGTTTCATGGAAGGATCCATTATCACTCCCAGATTTGTGACTTTTTGTTTTTCGGACAGGGGTAGAGCAGACAGGTCAATGCAGTGGTTTGAGGTTGTGTCATTGGGAAGGAACAATATGGCTTCCGACTTCTTATCGTTGAAGCTTAAGAAATTTAAAGCCATCCAGTCCCTGATGTCAGCCAGGCAGTCGAGCAGAGGTTGAATAGAGCCTGTACTTAGGGGGAAGTAAATTTGACAGTCATCGGCGTAGAAGTGGAAGGGTATATTGTGTTTCCGGAAAATAGCACCGAGTGGCAGCAGGTATAAGGAGAACAAGAGAGGACCCAGGATGGACCCCTGCGGAACCCCCCATTTAAGAGCCGCCACTGCAGAAGTAAAATCATTGATGGACACACAAAAAGACCTGTCAGAGAGGTAGGATCTGAACCAGTTTAGGGCTGACCATCTGCTCATAAAGACTCATGTTCGTGCTGCTGTTTGCAATGACGCTTTTCTATTACTCTAGGGCTTAGTGTATTTCTAGTTGGATGTTTTTCTTAGTTCATATCCTAGATGTTATTACTGTTTTTCTCTTACATTTTGTTGTTGGATGTAACTGGGACCCTGTGCACATAATCTCATTTCATCACATGTACCACATGCGGTGCAAATGACAATAAAGATTCTCTGACTCCTGAACTTGGAGCATCTCCTGATAGACTCACAGTGTGATTGCTGCTGCCTGGAGAAAGTTCCCTCACAAATATAAGACATGCAGCATCCAGCGGCTGGAGGCAGGAGATGAAGTTCACCTGAATGTAAAGGGGTTAAAGGGGGGGTCAGTTTAATACCGACCTCCTTTTTACCTTAATTAATTTACTTATTCAGATTGAATAGTAAATTCACGGATTCTCTTCTTTTTCAGTTTATTCAATATTTCTGTGATCTTTATGATGGATAAATAAACAGAGCCATTAAGTGACAATGGACACGTTAACTTAGTTTGATATGTCAAAGAGACACTATCATTTATTTAAAATAAATCAACTAAATTAACACCATTACACTTGATTGACATGATTTCACTTTCTTTCAATTTAAAACGTCAGCACACTTAAATTCAACACAACAGACATAAATATTGGATGTTAACATATTTAGTCTGTGGGCTCTTTTAGCTTAAAAATATAGTTTCCAGCTTAGATAGAGAGGGGAAAGAGTAGGAGGAATAAGAGGTTGGAGAGATTAAGTTATTTATCTCGAGTGTAACCAGAGATGACACATTCCATCCGACTTCGGCTAAATCCCAGGTACGTTTGTAAACCGCTCTTTACCTTTTGACGATGCGTCTGATAAAGATATTGCCAGCCTCCCAGGTGCACGGAGTCCTTCCGGCCCTCGTACGTCTGAACTGGTCGTTTACTTCCAACGTCTCCTCGGATCCGCGTCAGCCGTCAGAAACATGTGGCAGCTTCTGGCTGACTTCAAGACGAGATGTTTCTCAAAGAAAGTTCATTAAGAACTTTGGAGCTTTTGCTCGGGGAACTGGATGGAGGCGTCCATCAGTTCTAGCTGACAAGTTAGTCTTTGGCTCTTGACCAAGCTTGACCAGCTGCAAGGCAGAGAGCTTTCAGGTCTCCGTCCATTCAAACTCTCTGTCCATTCAAAGACTGAAGCGTTTCCGCACAGTTAGAACTTAAAAGCAGGAACACAGAGAGGAGTTCACTTGCTTTATCAAACCCAAGGTTACAAGCCAGCAGCAGAGAGAAATGTTTAGGAAAAAAGACAGATAACGCTGGAGCCCTGCTCATCAGACTGTCTCTGAGTTTCTAAACAAAACCGTCCGGTCTCTGTGACCCGAAGGCTTCACCTTTAAACACAGCAGTGAAGACAGTAATTAACACATTTCAGAATAACACAGCATAAAAGCACATATCATGAAAATGAGAAAAGTTATTCTTGATTACATTAGAATAAAATCAAGATATAGAAATAGTCTCTTTTAGTGACTATATGTCCTCAGATTATAACTAATGGAATAATTGTGTTAAATGTCCTGCTTTACTGAGAGGTCAGTAAAGGTCATCACTGGACAGTTCAAAAGTACACAGGTGTCTTAAAAGTGGACAAGGTCATGTCCACTACATGAAGAAGCATGTACACCCACACTGCACAGGTACATAATCAAACCACTGTGACCTTGTGTGGACACAGACAGCCATAGCTGGACGTCTGCAGAAAGCATGAAGCTTCCTAATAATATTTCTCAGAGCTTGTACTTCAGCTTCAAGGGATACATAATTATGTAAATCATGCTGTTCACTTATATTTGCACATTTTTGTGTAGCAATTTTTCTATAAAATGTATTAACTCACATGTTCATCACATTGTTACTAGAAATGTTTAATTACATCAAATGTTTACTTCAAAATGGATCTGTTTCATTACAAGTTTATTTCTTACCTGAAATTCATTCATTCAACTTTTATTTGGACACATTAATCCCTGTTAATGAAATTTGTTAATACATCAAATGTTTACTACAAATGTGATCAATTTCATCATGTTTACATGTTAGTGCTGAATCAAATGTTTCATAAATGTTTACCTCATTAATTTTTATTAAATGAGAAAAAACAACCACTTATGTTATTATTCAACTGTAAAAATATTTAAAAACAATGAGTGCAGCAAATATAAAAAAAAATGTCTCACACTAGAACACATGTTCTCTAAACTGCAGCACACACACAATCTGAAGAAGTGTCACGTAAGCCCCAGTATAGTTAACTGGTCTAGTTCTGTGTAACATTATGTATTTGTTTCTCATGCAGCCAGTCACTTTCCACATGAATTCACAGCTTCTGTTATGAGCTTGATGCATCGTCCACCCCTTGGAGAGAAAAAGGCACAGGATATTAGACAAGAGTTTTATGTGACACATTTAAAAAATGGCAAAGATGCTGGACACACATTAATGTTAATTGAACCTTTGAAATTGTGAGGTTTTTTATGCTTGCAGAAAAATGTCAGTGTTAAACAATGATGACAAAACAAGGAAGTCCTGTATAATATTTAATACTTTACATTTACATTTTCCAGCTGGTTTTTATTCAGCTCTGACCTGTTCTGTAACAGATGACTACCTTTCTGTTTGTGCATGAATAAATTGTTTTATATGGTACTACCTGAGCAACATTGACGGTGTATTTTTAGCTGCTGGTCCCTGCTCCTCTATCTGCAGCTTCACTGAGCTCTTCTGGAGTTTCATTCATTTCATGTGAAGTTTTGCCTTGACAAGGATAGATCAGAAAATAGATCAGTATTAATACAGTAACAGTAACAAGAAACTTTAAATCGTTTATTTCACAATAACACAGCTGTCCACTCTGTCTAAAATCAGACTACGTTATATACAAAATTATAAACCCAACCTAAACTAGGTTGACCCACTTCTATGAACTAAACACCCGGACAAAATCATGGCAAAAATTTATGGCACAACTCCAACAAACCGAATTTAGACACCAGCATGCCAGGAACAAACTGTAACTTGGGACACTGGAGAAAGTTGTATCAGGACGTGTCACTGCTGCTATCTACTTTTTGTTATGGCCAACACATGAGCTCCCTCGCGTTGTTTCCAGCAGGAAACAGTCAACAGAAAGTCAGTTTTCTATCTTTTTACCTTTCGGCCGTGCCGTGTGACCGGATATTACATCCAATTACAGAGCAAGTTCGGACCATTGCAAAACTGTTAAAGCCTACTTATATTCTAACAAAAAAAACGAGCGACAAAGCTTATTTTAGCGACCCGGAAACATGTCGGATCGATTAAATTCCATCCCACAATGATTTGTGCCGTGGACAATAATGCTTTGCGCCGCGGACCAGTGACGTCACGCTCCAAAGCTCTATTGTTGTTTAAAATTTGACTCAATTGCGCCCTCTAGATTATTCCAACAGTTATATCTCAATGATACATCATCCGATCTGTACCAGATTTATTGTCCGTCATTAGTGAGTACTTCTACACGCATTGCTATTGTTGTTGAAATTTTTACTCTACTGGGCCCCCTGAATTATTCCAACAGTTATATCTCAGTGAAACATCACCCGATATTATATTATCTGTACCACAATTATTGGACGTCATCAGTGTGCACTTCTACACACATTGGTATTGATGTTTAACTTTTGACTCCAGTGCACCCCCTAGATTATTCCAACAGTTATATTTCAGTGAACTTTCATCCAATATGTACCAGATTCATTGTGCGTCATCAGTGAGCACTTCTAGACACATTGGTGTTGTTTAGCATTTCACTCCAGTGCACCCCTAGATTATTCCAACAGTTATATCGAACGATCTGAACCAGATTTTTGGTGCATGATCAAGGAGCTTTTCTAGACACATTGACATTGTCGTTTAACATATAACACCAGCGTGCCCCCTAGATTAATCCAACAGTTATATATCAGTGATACATCTTCCTATCTGTACCAGATTTATTGTGGGTCATCAATGAGCACTTGTATACACATTGGTAATGTTCTTTAACATTTTACTCCATTGCGTCCCCTAGATTATTTCAACAATTTCATCTCAGTAATACATCATCCGATCTGAAACAGATATTTTTGGTAAATCATTAGTGAAAACTTCTAGACACATTGGTATTGTTGTTTAACTTTTGACTCCAGTGCACCCCCTAGGTTATTCCAACAGTTATATCTCAGTGAAACATCATCTGATCTGCATCTGATTTATTGTGCTTGATCAGTGATCACTTCTAGACACATTGGTATTGTTGATTCATGACATCACTTAAGCCCCACCCACTCAGAGAAGAAACTATTGATTATTGGGTGACTCTTCCAGCTTTGTCCTGTGTAACATATAAGAGTGAAACTGTATTCACTAACTGTTGATTACCACACATGACATGTTGAAAAGCATAAAGAAAGTCCTCGTCAAACATTTGCCATGAAATAGGAAGTCACAATAACTCGTCTGGAATGTCGGATTTCGGCCAAAACTTGTAAGGCTTGCAGCTGTAATCGTACTAATATGGGCAGAAGGTGATTTCGAAGGATCGGCATATGCGCACCCTGGTGGACGCGTGCGAGAATGAAATGAGAGCGTTCACGATAGCGATTGGGAGGCGTTGCTGGAGCTCCGGTGGTCGTAGGTTATGTCGAAGATTTGGTAAATGCGCACCCTGATGAATGGGTGTGGGGTAGGCATGTCAGCGTTCGCAATGGCGACTGGGTGGACTAGCTGGAGCTCCCGCGGTAACCGTAAGGATGGAGCGGCACTTTGCTGTGAGGGCCTCTATGCTGCTTACAGCTTTAATTGTAATTATTTTTTTTCTATCCTAGCGTTTTTTTTTTTTGTCTTTCAGGTACACCTGGACCTGTATCTGGACCTACCATTCTGTGTTCGTTTGTCTCTCCTTTCTGTCCTCTCAAACCAGCTGGTCAAAACAGATGGCCGCTTGTCCTGAGCCTGGTTCTGCTGGAGGTTTATTCCTTTTAAAAGGGAGTTTTTCCTTTCCACTGTTGCCACTGTGCTTGCTCAGGATGGGAGACTACAATGAAACCAAGAATCAACTTGTCTGCTGGATTCCTTAGAAAGAGAACTTTACTAATTGGCTTTTCTATGTATGTGAATGTTCCTGTAAAGTGCCCTGAGACAACTTTGTTGTGATTTGGTGATATATAAATAAACTGAATTGATCAGAGACTTAAATGAAGGATGACTTCATGACAAAAGGTTCCAGTTTAGGAAAGTGTTCACAGCTACAGAAAGCAGAAAGACCAAAATAAAAAATACTTAGCACACACTGTCTTCTCTTCACAGTGTCGTTCCCCAGCTGCCTCCCTCCTCAGCAGCAACATGTGATAGCCATTGAGGCCTTCGAGCTGTTCACTCTGAACGTCTCTGGAAAAGCATGTGTGCGATAATGATGGAGCGCGAGCGAGCAGATGGGGGAGGGAGAGAAAAGAGAGGAGAAAGAGGGTCCCTCGGGGCTTTTGGGGGCCTGCTAAGCAGCTCAACGGCTGCAAACAGCATCTCAGTCCACATGTGCAAACATTTAAGATGTCTGCTTGTGTAATGGGGTCAGTGTGGCCCCCTCTTTGGGTGCACAGAGCACCAGCATTCACTTCCCAAAAGAGTTTATAGAAATGAGGCGGTTGTGGACTCAAATCCAAAGATTGATGAGATTTTGGTGTTTTCTTCATCCTGACAAATGTTGCTCAGTGCACCTTCCAGGAACATCTATAAAAAAAAAACATGATAGAGTTTCACTAGTCTGTCCAGTGGCTCATGAGATATTTTGCTAACAAATAGTGGTGACTAAAAGTTAATGCCTTAAGATGCTGCTGTTTATTGAACATCAGATCCCTTTCCTCTAAATGCCTGTTGGTTAATGACCTGATAACTGATCAGATATTGATGATTGACCTGATATTGATTTATTCTGTCTGACAGAAACCTGGCTACAACAGCAGGATTTTGTCAGTATAAATTAATCTACTCCTGTGTAATAAACTCGAGGAACCCAGATTACCTGTGGTAATAATGCCCCTTATCCACAGGGCTGGTTCCTGTAGGGTCCCATTGTGGCTTGTTTGGGCCGGTTCCTGTGGGACCGGTTTATTTCTATCTCCACAGTGCCCATCAGGTCCCCTTTAGTGGGCGGGTAGTTCTGCTTTAGTGGGCGAGTAGTTCTCCTGTAGTGGGCGGATCATTAATATCAACGCGCCTTACCAGCTGGTGGTGCTAGTGCTACATTAAGCTCTTTACTAACCACCACTAACTAGAAGGTCCAAGGTTCAAATCCCCGTCCGGGGGCCTTTCTGGGTGGAGTTTGCATGTTCTCTCCGTGCATGCGTGGGTTTTCTCCGGGTGCTCCGGTTTCCTCCCACAGTCCAAAAACATGCATGTTAGGCTGATTGGTAACTCTAAATTGACCCTGGGTGTGAGTGAGACAGGTCTCTCTTGTAAATGAGTCCCTGTGGCTCAACGAGGATAGCCTGTATAAATAAAGATTGAATGAAAAAAAACACGCATTAGAAGAATGGTAAATGGTAAATGGAGCTTACTTATATAGTGCTTTCCAGCCCCCTATGAGGGGCCCCAAAGCGCTTCACAGTACCAGCCATCCACCCATTCATACACCAGTAGCGGTGGTCTGCCATGCAAGGCACCATCCAGTCCTACCGGGAGCAACTTGGGGTTAAGTGTCTTGCCCAGGTATGCAGTGACCGGGGATCGAACCGGGACTTTCCGGTCCTGAGCCGGCTGCCCTGCCTCTACACACCATCTACACACGTATAATACGCTCCGGTGTATAATACGCTTTGTCCAATATTTGGAAATAAATCAGAAAAATCGGTAGATAATACGCTTCAGTGTATAATACGCGCTGCCGTGACAGTCTTTTTTATGGCCACTAGATGGCGCCAGGATACGCCTCCAGGTACAGTCTGCAGGTAAACAGACTACAGGGCGCATTAGCGCCAATAGCGGCCAAAACTGGTACTGCACCATTTTTAGGCCAAAATGAAAAACAGCGAATCAGAGCCAAAAATGGGTCTAAAAATATGGGAAAAAATCTGTAGATAATACGCTTCGGTGTATAATACGCAGGACATTCAAATGAGCAATAAAAGTGCGTATTATACACCGGTGTTTACGGTAATATATATACATATATATATATACATATATACATATATATATATATATATATATATATATATATATATATATACAATATTATATATAATATATATATGCATAAAAGTAATGGTGATATGAAAGCAACATGGCGAGTAATGAATAGTGTTCTGAAGAATCATAAAGTAAAAACTGGTATTTCACAATATTTTGTAAAGGACAACGATGAAATTCATGATGAGAATGAAATTGTAAATGGATTTAATCAATATTTTGTGAATGTTGGATCAAGCCTTGCAGCTAAAATACCAAAAGTAGATAATAATGTGATCCATTCAATTACAGGTTGTGCAAATAGTATTTTTCTAAATGGAACTAACAAAGAGGAAATAATGAATGTAGTAAAAAATCTTACAGACAAGAGATCAAAAGACTGGGTGGACATGGATATGATGTTTGTAAAGGACATAATGAGCCATGTTATTGAGCCGTTTACATATATATGTAATTTATCATTTTCAACAGGAATATTTCCAGATAATATGAAAGTAGCTAAGGTAGTTCCTCTTTTTAAAAATGGTGATAAATGTGTGTTCAACAATTATAGACCTATATCCTTGTTACCACAGTTTTCAAAAATTCTTGAAAAACTATTTGTGAACAGACTAGATCAATTTATAGATAAACAAAATATTCTAAGCAACAGTCAGTATGGGTTTAGAGCAAAAAACTCTACATCAATGGCTCTCATGGAATTAATGGAACAAATAACTACTGCTGTCGATCAAAAACAATATTGTGTCAGTATTTTTGTTGATTTAAAAAAAGCATTCGATACTATTGATCACACCATTCTCCTTGAAAAACTGAACAAATATGGTATTAGAGGACCAGCATTACAGTGGGTATCTAGCTACTTGAAAGATAGGAAACAATTTGTACAAATAAATGATGTAAGATCTGACCTCTGTGCTCTGTGTCCTCTGTGATCTGAAATCTGTGCCCCTCCATTTTCCCAGTTGATCAACAAGTGTGTTCCAAACTCTAAAACATTTGTAATATAAACGTAACAATATGTAATCAATCAATTCCAATCAAAATATCAAAGCAACGTTATTTAAATACTGTAAATGTTACATGTCAATAAAATTGTAACAGTTTTAAAAAAGATGAAAGACTGGTGTTATTTGTAGTTTCTGTCAATGCAGAAATGTTTTTTCATAACTGAGGCACAGAGGACTCCAGCATCTTTGGCACAATGTGGACATTTTATTTTCAAAACACCATTGCCACAGCAGGTGCAGGAGAGCAGAGCATCAGGAGAAGCTCTGAGGTCTGGCTGGCTGCAGTTGATGTAGTCTGGAGTCACAAGCTCTCAGATCCTGATGCTGCGGTCCAGCGATGGCTTCATATGTCTGGCTGGCTGTTTTCACATCCCCATCTGACAAACAACAAAAAATTAATTGTTATAATCTCCTCTAAACATCATTATCATTTGCTTTTATCTGTAATTTTCAAGTTTTGAATGTTTGTGTCATGACATACTTGCTTTAAAGTGTGACATTCAGAGGAGCCGTCTGATCATCCTACACTGTAAACAAAAACTATGTCAGTAAATTGTTTTGGTTCAAAGTAATAATAAAGTTGAAGTTGAAGTACACATGGTATTATTGTGTATTTATACAATTTACAGTGTGTGCTGCATTTCCTGAACCGTAAGTAAATCGTTTTGAAAAACAAAAACTCTGTTTATGTGCGAACAGTGCAAATGAGGTTAGTCTAAGCTTTGTGAACTTAATTTAAACAATATAAAGACAATGTAATCATTCTGCTGCCTTAACTGTTAACTCAGGTTGTCATACAGCTGTTAAACTGCTAAAATCAGGGCAGACTGAGGCATCAGGGTGACATACAGCTGTTAATAACAAAGTATATGATGATCTGACTGGTTAACTGCTATGTCATGTGTGATGTAGCTAATTAAAAAGAAGCATATGGTCATCTCACAGCGGATGGATGCAGTCGTCAGTTTGCGCTACACGTATGGCCATCAGTGCAACGCGTATGGCGATCTGACGATCGGCGTGTTTTTTTGTTTGTTTCCCGCCCGGTCAGTCTGTTGCACTTTCCTACTGTATCTAACATTTGACTGGGATGTGTAAGGACATAAAATTCATATCCCAGCGATATCTATATATATAAGGATATATATATAGATATAATATATAAGGATGTGTGTTAAGCCCTCTTCTGTTCATAATAATAATAATAATAATAATAATAATAATAATTAATTCAATATATAACGCACTTTTCATTACTGAAAATCTCAAAGTGCTACACATATATTGAATGCTACACACATTCATAAACCGGTGGCGGCAGACTACCATGCAAGGTGCTTTCCAGTCCTACCGGGAGCAACTCAGGGTTAAGTGTCTTGCCCAAGGACACAACGACACATGGTGCGGGTCCCGGGAGTCGAACCGCCAACTTTCCGATCGGGAGACAACTGCCATTACCACTACACCACGGCCGCCCATGTTCACTCTGCTCACACATGATTGAGCAGCCACCCATCCAGGCTGTCATATTGTTAAGTTTGCAGATGATACAGCGGTGGTGGGATGCATCACAAACAATGATGAGTCCAGCTACAGACAGGAGGTGGAACATCTGGAGAGCTGGTGCAAAGAGAATAATCTTCACATGAATGTGAAGAAGACAAAGGAGATGATTGTGGACTTCAGAAGGAACAAACACACCCACACCCCACTGAACATAAGTGGATCTGCAGTGGAAGTGGTCTCCAGCTACAAGTACTTGGGTGTACACATGAATGATAACCTCAGCTGGAGCAACAACACCACCAGCCTGATCAAGAAAGGTCATCAGAGACTCTACTTCCTCAGACGGCTGAGACGAGCTGGTCTGAGCAGCCCAGTTCTCACCTCCTTCTACAGGTGTGCAGTGGAGAGCATCCTGTGCTCCAGCATCAACGTGTGGCATGGAGGCTGCACAGTTGCAGAAAGAAAAGCTCTACAGAGAGTGGTGAAGGCTGCACAGAAGATGTTGGAGTCAGTCTCCCCACCATCACAGACATTTACACCTCCAGATGCAGGAAAAGAGCCACCTGCATCATGAAAGACCTCACTCACCCAGCACACTCACTCTTTGCCCCACTCCCCTCAGGACGGAGGTTGAGGAGCATCAAATGTAGAACCACTAGACTGAGGAACAGCTTCTACCCTGAGGCTGTTAGACTCATGAATAAATAAATAATAAGAATAATCACTGTGAAATATCACATCATGCTGATGCTGATCTGTTTTCTTGTTGCTGTGTTCATCTGTGACCATCTGCTCATACAGACTCATGTTCGTGCTGCTGTTTATAATGATGTTTTTCTACTACATTAGGGCTTAGTGTATTACTAGTTGATGTTTTTCTTAGTTAATTCTAGATGTTATTACTGTTTTTCTCTTACATTTTATTGTTGGATGTAACTGGGACCCTGTGTACATAATCTCATTTCATCACATGTACCACATGCGGTGCAAATGACAATAAAGATTCTCTGACTCTGACTCTCTGATCTACCAGTAGTATATTTTGATGAGAAGCTACACGAAGCTACATGCTGTACGGCCAGCTAGCTTCCCTACTACTTAGCTCTCAAAGAAAACAGACTTTTAACAGCATCTACACACAGTTTTCAACTCAATAAAAAGTGACGGTAAATATCGCTTTTTACTTACTTCCACAGATAACTTTTAGCTCGAGGAGATGACGCCTTACCCGGCTCCGGTGGAGAGGATCGGGTAAAAAAAAAAAAGAGAGAAGATGGGTAGACAGGCGGAGCTCCATCTAGCTTTTTCTGAATTTTGTCTTTGGGGCCAGCAAGCACAAAAAAAAATGCCAGCGCTTCAGCATTAAACACGGTGTTGCTATTATTGTTTGTAAAATCTTTAAAATAAGCTCAGCCACTACTCTGAGTCCGAGAAATTGCAAATGGCGGATCAGTGTTTAGTTTCTGAAAGATCAAGTGTCTCCTCCCCCTGACCAATCGGTGATCGACAGTGCGCTGATGTCATAACTGGACCCAACAAGAACCAGACCTAGTACCCCAGCGAAGCAGGTCCCAAAAATAGGGCGGGTTCCACCTCTACAGGCACTGTGGATACACAACACTGAGGCATGGGGGACATACCTGTGGCCGAGTATCCATGGGAATTGTGGGCGTATTCTTTTTTTTGTTTACCGGTAATCTGATTGTTGGAAGTAAGGGGCAGATATAATAAGATTTATTCTTCTTTCTGCTACCTTTCATTTTTTTATATTTCGTACATTATCATTTATGAGATTGTCTTGTATTGTTTCTTTTGTAAAAAAAAAAGAACAAATTTAATAAACATAAACAACACAACTAATTATGAACTAGTTATGAAGGAGCCCGAAAGAGCCCAAACAGGCACTGTGGATAAGGGGCATAAGAGACCCGGAACGAGACAGACACAGGCAGGTAATAACAGTGTTTATTATTTACAGTGAATAATAATACGAAGCTTCTCTGCAGCTCCTGATAGAGGGGGTAGCTGGTCAGAGAGGGGTTCACAGGAGAATAGGTATTGATTCAGATGTTGATTGTTTATTGATTCAGATATAAAAATACAAACTTGGTTCAAAATAAACAAATTATCTTTGAATTTAGATCAAACTAATTACATGATATTCAGTAACAAAAAGAGAATTGTTGACGATCCATTTGAAATTGAAGATATTGTGATCTGTAAAGTGAGTGAAGTGAAGTTTCTGGGTGTTATCATTGATGACAAACTGACATGGAAACATCATGTAAATTCCATTAAAACAAAAATAGCTAGATCAATTGCAGTACTGTATAAAGTCAGGGATTTTTTAATTGATAAAGCTCTGTATATGTTGTATAACACAATCATTGTTCCACGTTTAATCTATTGTATTGAGGTTTGGGGAAAAGCGTGCAAAACAATTACAAAGCCTGTTTTTATTTTACAAAAGAGAGCTGTAAGAGTAATCACCAGAAAACATTTCAGTCACCCATCAAACACTTTGTTTCTTCAGCTAAACTTATTGAAATTCCAGGAATTGGTAGAATATAGTATTTTATCAGTTATGTATAGGGCTCATAATAACACATTACCTTTAAATATAAAAAGACAAAGTCATTACAATCTCAAAGGGACAGAGATATTCATCAAACCACAATTCAGAACCAGGACGGTCTACCTCAATTCAGGGAGTTCGATTGTGGAATGTTCTGGAGAGTGATGTTAAAAATGCAAAATCAATGTATACATTTAAGAAAAAGGTCAAAAAGGACTTGCTCAAAAACTATATATGATGTAACTTAGTGTGTTTGTATATTACACTTATGTTGACTGATGATGTAGCTTAGTGTGTTGTGTATTACAGTTAGAAAAATTAAGTAGAGTTATTCATTTGTGATGTAGTTTGTGTATTACAGTTAGAAAAATTAAATAGAATTATTCATTTTTGTGATGTAGTTTGTGTATTACAGTTAGAAAAATTAAGTTGAATTATTCATTTTCTTATGTAGTTTGTGTATTACAGTTAGAATGATGTAGTTTGTGTATTACAGTTAGAAAAATTAAGTAGAATTATTCATTTTGTGATGTAGTTTGTGTATTACAGCTAGATAAATTAAGTAGAATTATTCATTTTGTGATGTAGTTTGTGTATTACAGTTAGTAAAATTAAGTAGAATTATTCATTTTGTGATGTAGCTTGAAGGTTAACATTGGTTGAACAAACGGTGAAATAAGGGGCAGATATAATAAGATTTCATCTTCTTTCTGCTTTTTTCATTTTATCCTACTTGTATTCTTGTATCTGAAACTGTCTTGTATTGTTCTTATAAAATGAATGAATAAACATCAAATCAAATCAAAGATGTTGTTTTCTCTCTCACAGGTTGAGAAGCGATGTTTGGTCCAACCTTCAATCCTTAGGAGAATTTGCAGAGAAGGAACAGGTCCAGAGTCCAGTTAGATGAGGAAGGCAGGCAACTAGTGTGAACGAGGCACGGGGGAAACCAGGATGGGTCACGAGGAGAACCAGATCAGAGCATGAGGAGAACCAAGGATGGGTCATGAGAAGAACCAGATCAGAGCATGAGGAGAACCAAGGATGAGTCACGAAGAGGACCAGGCCAGAGCATGAGGAGAATCCAAACGGGTCACGAGAGAACCAGGTCAGAGCACGAAGGAACCAAGCCAGGATCAGGAGAACAAGAGCCAAGGAGTCAGGAACACTGGAGACAAGAGAAAACAGGTGAACAACTCTTTCAACTATTAAGAAGAAGCACATATACCATGAGATGGTGATATGCTCCAGCAAAGAGTAGCACTGGACTACAGCCTTAAGTAGGGTGAGATCCTCATCAGAATGATGACTGCCAGTTGTTGATGATCAGAGGCCATCTTGGAGAAGGGGCTGCAAGCAGTGGTACTCTTACAGTACCTCCCCCTCAAGAATCGCCTCCAGGCGACCTGAGGCACTTCTCGGGGTGGTTCCTAAAAAAGGAAGTGATAAGGTTGGGGTCCAGAATGAAGGACCTAGGGATCCAAGGCCTCTCTGGACCGTACCCCTCCCAATCGACAAGGTACTGTTAACCTCTATCTCTGCGTCGCATGTCAAGAATGGTTCTGACTGTGAACGTAGGGTGATTGTTGATCAGGCGAGGCGGTGGAGGTAGGTCGGAGAGGGGACACAAGGGACTCTCAGAGACAGGTTTGACCTCTTCCCCGTTGGCAACAGATTTTAAGTCTCTTCTGGACTCTCTTAATCTCACCCAACATGTGGACGTCCCTACGCACAGCAGGGGGCATACTCTGGATTTGGTGATTACAGACACTGTACTCATCAATAACTTATCTGTATATGACCTGGGTGTCTCGGACCACAGTGTCATCTCTCTGGAAGTGCCTTCAACTTCACCTGCTTCAAACCCAAAGCGACCCATCCAGTTCCGGGACTTTAAAAACATTTCCCCTGATGTTCTGTCCGCTGATCTTCACGCCCTGACCGCTGTCAATCATTCATCTGCCAATGACTCCGTTGATTACTACAACCGATCTCTCCAAGAGCTTCTGGACCTACATGCTCCCTTGAAGACAAGACTGGTGTCTTTCTCCCGTTCAGCCCCCTGGTACACTGGTGAGCTCCGCAGGATGAAGGCAACTGGCCGTGCTATCGAGAGACGTCTAAAATCATCTGGTCTCTCGGTACATAAGCAGGCATACAAAGAACATCAGAAAGCATACGCCTATTCTCTTAAAGAAGCACGCTCCAAGTATTACTCCAACATCATCAACACCTGCCCTGGTAACTCTAAACAGCTCTTCTCCACAGTAACTCATCTACTTAATCCCATTAAACAAACTTCTGAGGAATGTGTTCAAAAATGCGACCTGTTCCTTTCATCATTTAAAAACAAAATTGACACCATCAGATCTCAGCTTCACAACCTCCCTGATCTTCGTTTACCATCTACCCGTCTGCATCCTGGGTCCCTGAGCAGCTTTGATGAGGTTGTTCAGAGTGAGGTGGAGTCCATCATAAAGAAAATGAAGCCTTCATCCTGCGCCCTGGATCCCTTCCCCTCATCTCTCATAAAATCCAATCACTCTGCAATAAGCCCATTAATCACTCAAATAATAAATCAGTCTCTACAATCTGGTCATGTTCCACTGCCTCTAAAAACTGCCATCATTAGGCCTCTTCTGAAAAAATCTAATTTGGATCCCGACATTTTTTCTAATTACCGCCCAATTTCCCACCTCCCGTTTCTGTCCAAAGTGCTGGAAAAAGCAGTTGCTGCTCAGCTGCAGGACCACCTACAGCAACACTCTCTGTACGAGAAGTTTCAGTCTGGATTCAGAGCAGCTCACAGTACTGAGACTGCATTACTGAGAGTTACAAATGATATCCTCATGGCTGCTGACACTGGCTCTCCCTCCGTCCTTGTCCTCCTTGACCTCACTGCAGCCTTCGACACTGTGGACCATAATATTCTCCTCCACCGTCTTCATGTGGAGGTCGGTCTCTGTGACACTGTCCTGGACTGGTTCAAATCTTTCCTCTCCGATAGGCTGGAATGCGTTAGTCTTGGCAATGCCACTTCCCAGACAGTCGGTGTCTCCTGTGGTGTCCCTCAAGGGTCAGTTCTGGGGCCCCTGCTGTTTTCCCTTTACATGCTGCCTTTAGGTCAAATTATTAATCAGTTCAACATTTCTTTTCACTGCTATGCCGACGACACACAGCTTTACATCAGGACTGGATCATCCTCATCATCCCCATCTCCATCTTCACTCACTGCCCTCTCTGCCTGCCTGGAGGAAATAAGGGCATGGATGAATCAGAACTTTCTTCAATTAAACTGCTCCAAGACTGAGGCCATAATGATTGGCACCCCTCACCAGATACAAACATCAACTTTAACAACAATCTCCTTCTCTGGTCAAGACATCCCCCTCTCCACCTCTGTTACAAATCTTGGAATAAAAATGGACTCTCATCTTACATTTGAAACTCACATTAAGCATCTGTTTAAAACTTGCTTCTTCCATCTTCGAAACATCTCCAGACTTCGCCCATCTCTGACTTTTTCCGATGCTGAGAAACTCGTCCATGCCTTTGTCTCCTCCAGGCTCGACTACTGCAACTCCCTGTTTATTGGAATCCCTGGCAAAAACCTTCAGAAACTTCAATATATTCAAAACAGTGCAGCAAGGATTTTATTGAGAGCTCGTAAATTTGAACATATTACACCCATTCTCCATAACCTCCATTGGCTTCCTGTCACCTACAGAATTCAATACAAAACTGCTCTCATTACACATCAATGCTTACATGGAACTTCACCTGACTATCTAAAGGACATTCTTGCACCATATTCATCCACCCGGTCTCTACGATCACAGAACAGTAATCTACTTCACATTCCACGAACCAAATTAAGGACCATGGGAGACAGGGCATTCTGTGTGGCTGCCCCCCGCCTATGGAACTCCCTTCCTGACTGCCTGAGAGCTCCACAGTCACTGGTTGACTTTAAAAGCGGTTTAAAGACTTTTCTTTTTAAGCAAGCCTATTCTGCCCCCGCATGATTTTATCTTTGATCTTGGTTGATAGTATTATTGATTTTACTTGATTTTATCACTTGTTTTATTTATTTATTTATTTATTTTTTAAGCAGGCCTATTCTGCCTCCACATGATTCTGTTTTTAATCTTAGTTAATACCATTATTGATTTTATTTGATTTTATCACTTGTTTTTATTGTTGTAGCACTTTGAGATTTTTATTAATGAAAAGTGCGGTATAAATTGAATTTATTATTATTATTATTATTAGGAGATGTGGAACGTGGGATGAATGCGCATGGACCTAGGGAGCTGGAGTCTAACTGCGGAGAGGTTAATGATCCTAGTGATGGGGAAAGGGCCAATGAAACGGGGTGCCAACTTACAGTGGGTGTCCTTTAAGGTGATGTCCTGAGTGGACAACCACACCTTTTGACCCACCTGGTAAGAGGGTGCTGTGGAGCCATGACGGTCACCGAGCCTCTTAGTTTGAGCCGCAGTGCGCAGGAGGGCTGCCTTGGCCTGGCACCAGATGCGGTAACAAAGCCTGAAATGATGCTGGATGGGGAGGGGACCGGGCAATCTGTCTCCAAGCTGGGGAACAGTGGGGGCATATAGCCTAAGGAGGCTTCAAAGGGGGACATACCTGTGGCAGAGTATCCATGGGAATTGTGGGCGTATTCTACCCACACCAGGTGCTAGCTCCAGGTTGAGGGGTTCTTTTCTGCAATACATCAAAGAGTGGTCTCCAGCTCCTGATTACAGCATTCAGCCTGACTATTGGACTAGGGGTGGTAGCCTGAGGTGAGACTAACAGAAGCACCTAGAAAGTCACAGAAACAGCGCCATGCCTGAGAGATGAATTGCGGTCCACAGTTGGACACCATGTCCGATGGGATACCGTGGATCCGGAACACATGCTGGATCATGAGTTGTGCAGTCTCAAGGGCCGAGGGAAGCTTTGGGAGGGGGACAAAATGGGTAGCCTTGGAGAACCGAACGATAATTGTCAAAATGGTGGTGTTACCGTCAGAAGGTGGCAGGCCTGTGACAAAGTCAATGGTAATGTGTGACCAAGGGCGGCTGGGAGTCGGTAGTGGCTGCAAGAGTCCAGCAAGGGGCAGAGAACCAGGCTCATTCCTGGCGCAGGTAGGGTAGATTGTGATGAAGGCCTTGACATCCGAGGACATGGAGGGCCACCAGAAATGTGCTTTGGCCAAGGAGAGCATGCAGTTCGTACCTGGGTGATAAGACAGTTTATTTGTATGAAGCCAATGCAATACCTTAGCCCTCATGCATGTTTGGACGAACAAGGTTCCAGGGGGTCCACTACCAGGGTCAGGGTCAGACTTGAGGGCCTCTCTGATCTCACCCTCAATAGGCCAGGAGAGGGCCCCAACAACACATACGGAAGGAACAATAGTCTCCTCTGGCTTGGGGACGTCGGAAGGGGCAAACTGGCGGGAGAGTGCGTCGGGCTTGACGTTCTTCGAGCCTGGTCTAAAAGTCAAAACATAATTGAAACGGTTGAAAAACCGAGATCATCGTGCCTGGCGTGCAGTCAATCGTTTTACCTCTCTGAGGTAAGTAAGGTTTTTATGGTCAGTCTAGATCAAGAAAGGTGTCTGTGCCTTCCAACCAGTGCCGCCATTCTTTGAGAGCTAGTTTGACCGCTAGGAGTTCGCGGTTGCCCACGTCATAGTTCCTCTCAGCTTGGGATAAATGTCTTGAAAAGAAAGCACATGGATGAACCTTGTTGTCATCAGTGGACCTCTGGGAGAGTACTGCCCCCACGCCTGTGTCTGAGGCGTCGACCTCGAGGATTAACTGACGCTTGGGGTCAGGATGGCAAAGGATGGGCGTGGAGGAAAATAACTTTTTTAATTTACAAAAGGCTACATCGGCCTCAGGTGTCCAACAGAAAGTATTGGAGGTGGAAGTAAGCTGGGAAAGGGGGGCTGTAACATGACTGTAATCCCTGATAAACGCCTATAAAAATTGGCGAACCCCAAGAAACGTTGTAACTGTTTCCTGGACTCCGGGGTTGGCCATTCGACACCAGCCCTGGTCTTCTCAGGGTCAGTTCTATAGCACCCACTTTAAAAAATAAACCCCAGGAATGAAACTGTGGGAACATTAAACTCACATTTCTCTGCCTTAACAATTAACTGATTCTAGAATCATGCGTACATGTTTCACATGTTGCAGGGGGTCACGAGAATAAACGAGAATGTCATTGAGGTAAACAAAGACGAAATCACAGATAAAGTCTCGTAACACGTTGTTCACAAGGGCCTGAAACACAACGGGAGCGTTGGTTAAACCAAACGGCATAACTAAATACTCAAAGTGGCCAAGGCGGGTTCTAAAGGCCATTTTCCACTCATTGCCCTCTTTAATGCGCACGAGATGGTAGGCATTTCTTAAATCGAGCTTGGTAAACACGGTTGCTGTTTGCAGCTGCTCGTGAAGAGAATCGATCAAGGGAAGTGGATATTTATTTTCAATGGTTATCTTATTCAAACCTCTGTAATCGATACAAGGCCGGAGGGTTTTGTCTTTTTTAGAAACGAAGAAGAAACCTGCCCCGACGGGAGGTAGAAGGTCGAGTTATGCCTGAGTCTAAAGATTCGTTAATATATTTCTTCATTGACTCTCTCTCTGGGCCTGAAAGGTTGTAAAGCTGGCTTGATGGCAAGGGGGCGCCAGGAAGCAAGTCAATGGAGCAATCATATGGATGATGAGGGGGGAGCGACAGAGCTCTTTGTTTGCCAAAAGCTGCCGCTAGGTTGTGGTAATCTGCCGGAACGGCGGTGAGGTCGATCTCCTCCTCAGGAGTAGTAGTTTGGGGGTTACTAGAAACAGCAGAGCATAGACAATGCTTAAGGCATTTATCACTCCACTTTTCTACTCGCCAAAGTTCCCAGTTAATTTCAGGGTCATGGCTTTAAGCCAGGGGAAACCCAAAACAAGTTGAGATATCAAACACGAAGAAATCATTAATTTCATGATGATTGCCAGAGATAATTAAATGCAATTCTGTTGTTTTGAGATGTACTCACGCTAACGTCTATCCAGTTAAGCCGGAGACAGAGACAGAGGAGATTTCACAAGTGGGAAGAGAGTATTTCTTTAGCAGATCTAAATTTATGAGATTTTGTTCAGCACCCAAATCAACTAACGCGGACAAGGACAGGCGCTGATTGTTAGTTTGAATGATAGTATGGGTGTTTCTCGTTTCCCCGAAACTAGCAGTGAGGCCGATAATGACCGGGATTACCACAGTAAATACAGAGATTAGCACTCATACGCCACTGTCTCTCTTCAGGGGACAATCGTGCGCGCCCAACCTGCATGGGTTCAGGTTCAGGTAGGGTGAAAGTGTTTACTTCGGGAACTGGCGGTAAAACATTAAGACTAGGGCCCGGGGAAGGTTGGGTCTCGTAGTTCTCTCTAAACTGCTTAAAGACGTAAGGCTCACCTGGGAGGGTCGCGAACCCGGAAGTGGAAGGTCTCTGGGAGTTGTAGTTCGACTCTCTCCTTCTTTCCCGGAAACGGTTGTCAATGGCGATGGTGAGGTTGATTAATTGATCAAAACTCTCAGGTTCGTCCCGGGTGGCAATTTGGTCCTTGAGGTGATCAGACAGAGAGTTTAGGAAGGTACCTTGTAAGGCTAGCTTGTTCCATCCAGTCTGGGCGGCGAGGATCTGGAATTCCAAGGCATATTCAGAGACCGCACATCGGCCCTGACGTAGGCTTAACAGGTGCTTTACGGCATTTGGTGCCTGCAGGGGACGATCAAAGATCCTGCAAAATTCTTTCAGAAGTTGTTTGTAGGAAGCAGGGGGGTTAAAATGACATTGGAGAAATGACTTGGCCCATCACAGAGCGTTACCTTTAAATTGGCTGATGAAATAAATGCTCTTGGCTGCGTCCGAGGAGTAAAGAGAAGGAGCCCCTTCGAAGGCGAGTCTACATTGTAGCAAGAACCCTCCACACTGGTCGGGGTCTCCTGAGAAGAGCTCAGAAGGCTTTACGATTAGCTTCTGGGCATGGGGAAGCTGATCCAGGAGTCTCGTGAGGGGCAACGGGAGTCAATGGGACGGTAGGAGCTGAAGGGGAAGAGGGTTGAAGTTGTTGTTTAATAGAGAAGACCATACCTCTGACTGAGTTCCTGTAGGTTGGGCTGAGCGGTACGTTGTTAGGTCAGGACTTGCTGCAACATTTCAACTACTTTGTTGATCTGCTCCACCTGAGAGACGGCAGGGTCTGCTCGCTCCTGGTCTCATTCTGGGTCTTATCTGGCTGGAGAATTTCTGTTATAAACTCGAGGAACCCAGATGAGTAAGAGACCCAGAACGAGACAGACACAGGAAGGTACAAAATAACAGTGTTTATTATTTACAGTGGATAATAATACGAAGCTTCTCTGCAGCTCCTGAAAGAGGGGGAAGATGGTCAGAGAGTTCACAGGAGAATAGGTATTGATTCAGATGTTTGGTCCAACCTTCAATCCTTAGGAGAGTTTGCAGAGAAGGAACAGGTCCAGAGTCCAGTTAGATGAGGAAGGCAGGCAACTAGTGTGAACGAGGCACGGGGGAAACCAGGATGGGTCACGAGGAGAACCAGATCAGAGCACGAGGAGAACCAAGGACAAGTCACGAGGAGGGCCAGGCCAGAGCACAAGGTGAATCCAAACAGGTCACGAGGAGAACCAGGTCAGAGCACGAAGAAAATCCAAACAGGTCACGGGGTGAACCAGGTCAGAGCACGAAGGAACCAAGCCAGGATCAGGAGAACCAGAGCCGAGGAGTCAGGAACACTGGAGACAAAAGAAAACAGGTGAACAACTCTTTCAACTAGTAATGTTCAGGCCAGAAGCACATATACCATAAGATGGTGATATGCTCCAGCGAAGAGTAGCACTGGACTGCAGCCTTAAGTAGGGAGAGATCCTCGTCAGGTTGATGACCGCCAGGTGTTGATGATCAGCGGCCATCTTAGAGGAGGGGCTGCAGGCAGTGTTACTCTTACATCCTGTTAATTATTTAAGTTTTCATGTTCCTATGTATAACTTCTATTTTTCTGTCTGGACTATTAATTAATACTAAACAAATTATTATTCATAATACTTTTGAATCACTGTCTCTCCGTAACCTGATGCATGCTCAATAATCCAGGTAGAAAAATAGAGGACATTTGCAAACTGAGGTGTACCGCAAACCCACCAACACAGACCAGTATTTGCAGTTTGACTCCCATCACCCTCTGGAGCACAAGTTAGGAGTCATCAGGACTCTGTACCACAGAGCAGACAGCGTCCCCACTAACTCAGGAGCCAGACAGAAAGAGAAATCACATACAAAACAGGCTCTAGAGAAATGTGGATATCCTAACTGGGCCTTCCTGAAAGCGGAGAAGAAACCCAAACAGGACTCCAGCCAGCCATCAGGTGAAAAGAAGGAACCCAGACCAGTGGTTTTTCCGTGTGTTGTGGGAGTTTCAGAGAAACTGAGACTTTTATTTTCTAGACATAACATCCCAGTGGCTTTTCCCAAAATACATTACGGCAAAGACAGGCTCATCCCAAATATCCAGTCCCCCGGCACAAACAGAGTAATATTGTGTATGCTGTTCAGTGTCAGGAGGGCTATGATCAGTCTTACATCGGGGAAACTAAACAGCCACTGGCCAAAAGGATGGCCCAGCACAGAAGATCAACATCATCAGGTCAGGACTCTGTGGTCTACACTCACCTCCAGGCCAGCGGTCACTCTTTCAGGGATGAAGATGTTCACATCCTTGATAGAGAGGAACAATGGTTTGAGAGACGTAAATGAGGCCATCTTTGTGAGAAAAAAAAGTCCATCTTTAAACAGAGGTGGAGGCCTCCATCAGGGGCGGCCGGCCAATAGGAGGCGCCAGGGCGCCGCTCCTCCTGAATCTCTGCAGCTCTTCACCATTTGAAGACTTGTTTTTTTTAAATAAAAATGAATAATGAAATAAAAATATTTTGAAATATATGCATATATGTTTTTAGTTGTGTAGGATAAATATTTTATGAGTAATGATGAGTTATATTGTTTGTTTCAAAAAACATTTTCTGATTGTGTCGTATTTCCGGTCCTCGGGGCGCCTTTATCTTATCCATAGACTCTCGGTAGCGCATGCACAGTTATGTCCCAACTTTACAAAATGTTTGGAGTCTTCAGGGCGCAGTTTTCGCCGCCCTGGAGGCCTGGGCTCGTCTAACGTGAGCTCTGCCTATCGACGGCGTGTTTCCGGTTGTTTATTTACTTATTTAAATTTTATTGTTTTCTGGAAAATCAGCCGTACAGTGACAAGCAGGCTGGCTGCAGGTAAATTTTGAATCATGAAAGCCCTTTATCTAATGTCTATTTGCATTTCTGACTTATATGCCTCTCAATTTTTATATGGCTGTTTGTGAAAAAAGCCTTCAGCTGACTTTTTATTCTTGTGAATTTGTTTGTGGAGCTAACATGCTAGCCTTTATCTAATGCTTATATTATTATATTACCATTCCTGACTGATATGCCTCTCAACTTACAAAAGTGTTTTCTAAACGTTATGTGCTTAACAAAGGCTTTATTCTTACATATTATTATTCAATTAATGTTGGATTTTGAGCAGATTTAATCTTTGCTACTTGTTAAAACTCATTAAAAAGAAATCGGTCCTGCATAAAAATGCTCTGATGCCACATTCAGTAATTATCAGCACCTGCAATTGACAGCACCTGTAATTGACAGCACCTGTGTGACAGCACCTGTGTGACAGCACCTGTGTGACAGCACCTGTGTGTGAGCGGATGCGGGCACATCTTGGCTGCCGCTGCTCCTCGTACTTTTTGCTCCTCGAGCTATCTTGTTACTTTCTGCTGTTTTCTTTTTCACTGACCCTTGTTGGGCATTTCTACCTTTCTGTGATTAAGTTTTAGAGCAACTGTCTCTTCTGACTACATTGTGGATCTGCAGACGTTACACGCTGCCGGTCAAAGCAGATGACCGCTTGTCCTGAGCCTGGTTCTGTTATAGGTTTCTTCCTTCAAAAAGGGAGTTTTTCCTTTCCACTGATGCCATTGTGCTTGCTCAAGATGGGAGACTATAGCGAAGCCAAGATTTGACTTGTTTGCTGGATTCTTTAGATAGAAAACTTTACTAGTCTAACCGGAATTTTAGTAGCGGGGGCTGTCAACCTCCCGTTAGCTCTAGCACGAATTTAGCTTAGAGAACCACGTAGCTGCATTTATTGTTTGCTTACCTGCTGCCTATGTCAACTTCTGTGTCCTCTGGACTGTTCTGGATTCTCTCCTGTACTCCGTCAAGGTAATGCTCATTCAAGTTACCTCTCACTGCTTCTTGTATATCTTTCTCGGAGCCGTGGGCCTGCTGTTAGCGGCTAGCTCCGTGTTAGCTTCCACCGGCTCGACAATGTTGACCTACTCCGCTTCACAGTTGTTTGAACTTAACAACTGCTCCATTCCTCCTTCTGTTTCCACCATCAAACAACTGGGACTTCTGCGTAGATCTTGTTATATCCACAGAAGCTCTCGAAAGAAAACCGTTTATTCTCAAGCGAGCTCTGAGAAAATTCCTTCTGTCTGGACTGAGAGACGTGTCGCACCTCGATTACGTCATCAGAACGCTGCCTCTGTAGTCCCTTGTAGTCCACAGCTCACGAAGTGGCAAGGAAAACGTGGAGTGGACTTCAGTCTGCTTATTTTATTTTTAAAAATAAAAAAATAAAAAAACAAACACTGCAAAATATCACATCATGCTGATGCTGATCTGTTTTCTTGTTGCTGTATTCATCTGTGACCATCTGCTCATACAAACTCATGTTCGTGCTGCTGTTTATTCCCACTATATTAGGCTTAGTGTATTACTAGTTGATGCTTTTCTTAGTTAGTTCTAGATGTTATTACTGTTTTTCTCTTTCATTGTTGTTGGATGTAACTGGGACCTCGTGTACATAATCTCGTTTTCATCTCATGTACCACATGCGGTGCAAATGACAATAAAGACTCTCTCTCTCTCTCAAACCGGTTAAAAAAACTTCAGCTCCAACTAGTTGTAGTGTCCGCGGGAACTCAATAACCACACCGTGTCGCTTCGTGCACCCAACTTTTACTGAACTCAAAACCCCCCACACACACACATTTACCCATGCCGTAAAGCATCTCTTAAAGGCACAGTAACATGTCGTAACAAACAGTGCACACCATTACAGGCCCAACAAACACACTAAACACTGTGTTTTCTGAACACAACATTTTCCCCCCTTCACCCCCCTTGAAAACATAACACTTTGCAAAGAATAACAGATTAATCTGGACTCAATAAAACACAGATTAACAGATCTTCAGTAACACAATCACCCTGTCACATAGTCCCCAAGCCAGACAGGCGGGGCCCTCATACTCTGGGGCCATGCTGGCTGCTGAGTGGAGTCGGGCAAAGCTGGTGGAGTATCCCCCACCCGAAAAGTCATTGGCCTAGGCTGCCAACCCAGCGCCGTTGCTGGGGTCAGCGGTGAAACAGATGCTGGTGGGGCGATGACCCTGTGCAGACGGTTTGCGTGCCAACGACCCCCATTTTCCAGTCTGTATGTGGCCGGCCCCAATTGCTTAACCACCCGCAGTGGCTCTGACCAGAAGGATTTCAGTTTATTTCTCCGATGACGCCGTTTGATCCTGACCCAATCCCCTGCAGCCAGTGAGGGGGTCTGCACTCGGTGCGTGGCATCAAACCTCTCTTTCATCCGGGCCTGCGAACCCTTCACCTGAGCTCTGGCTTTCTGGAGCTCTGGGCTCCCGCGTGCAGGAGCTGGCTCAGCTCTCAGACAGTCCAGGGGTTGCTTCAGTTCGCGCCCGATCATCAGCATCGCCGGTGAAACTCCTGTGGTGGGATGCTTGGATGCCCGGATGGTCAAGAGGGTTTGGTTGAGAGCGTCGCTGTATGTTCTCCCCTCCTCCAGACAGGCTCTGAGTCCATTTTTGAGAGTTTCGTTGAGTCGTTCCACACCACCATTGCTCTCTGGGTGATAAACTGCTGTCCTGATGTGCCTGATGGAGCGTAGTGTGAGGAACTCTGTGAACTCTGCTGAGGTGAACTGGGCCCCATTATCCGTCGTAACAACACTGGGGAGGCCCCAGCGTCCAAACAGGTTGTCCAGGCAGTCTATGATGGTGTGTGCAGTGATGGAGCTCAGTTGACAAACCTCAGGCCACTTCGAGTGAAGATCATGAACAACCAGCAGGTAGCGAGCGTGTGCAGGTGCCCCCTGAAGTTCCCCACAGATGCCGACCTGAATATGTTCCCAAGGTGAAAGTGGCCAAGGGGTCGGGGTGAGAGGGGCTGTGGCAGGCTCACTCACAGCAAAGCCCAGGGCGAGGAACAAGTCTAGGCCCATAATGTTAGCTCCCTTCCGGGTGATGCAGAACTTGGCGTCAGGCGTAAATTGCTGATCATACTGGACAGGGAGGCGGACCACGCCCAGAGTGTCGATGGGAGAGTGACCATAGCCCAACAGGGTTGTAGTGGCTGCTTCCAGGGGTGTACGGCTGAAGAAACGATCATACGTGCTTTTATTCAAAATTGACACTTTGGCCCCTGTGTCCACAAGGAGCGGGACGTGAGCTGCACCCACGCGACATGTGCAGAGCTTGAACGACGGCTGCAGAGTCTGTACAGTGTTAATGGGAACCACAGTAGTATCCTGGCGAGCTGAAGAGGAGCGGCAGCAGCGTGCAAAATGATTCAGTTTATCGCATTTATGACAAAGTTTCCCATGTGCAGGACATGACTGGTCTCTAGTTGCATGGTTAGAGGAGCCACAGTTACCACAGCTCCTGGCCCCCCTCCTACTGGGCCCCCTGTCCACTCTCTGCACATCCCAGCTGCCACTCGGCCAGTCAGCCCCCTCCACAGCCTCTGTGTGATAAACGGCCGATGTTGATGACGTCACTGGTTCGTGCGCCGCGCGGGAGAATTTTCGCGCCTCTGTTAGTGCTGTTTCAAGCTGCTTTCCAATAACCAGAGCGCCCGCCAGCGTCATGGAGTCTGGTTCTAATAAAAGTCTCTCCCTCAGTTGGTCACACGACGTCTTTTCTATCAGCTGATCAACTATGAGTCCCTCTTCTATCGCCCCAAAGTCACAGAGTCTAGCCAACTCTCGTAGTGCTGAGACGTAGTTGGCTACAGACTCACCCGGTCGCTGCTTCCTCTGACGAAACTCGAAGCGGTTCATCCGCCGGCTCCGCCCGGAGCTGAAATGAGTCCTCAGTGCAGCTGTGGCCGTGGCGTATTTATTGTCCGCTAACGTGAACGTGGCGAGGATTCTCTGACCCTCCTGGCCCAGACAATGGCGGAGGAGCGCGCACTTCCTCGCTTCCGCCAGTTCAGTGTGTCCCAAAGCCAGCAAGTAGTCCTCGAACGCAGCTCGCCATCTGTCCCACGGGACAGCTGGGTCGCCGGGGACAGGCAGGAAAGGTGGCGGTGGTGGTAACGCGAGTCCGGACATCCTCGTCTGCCAAAATGTAGTGTCCGCGGGAACTCAATAACCACACCGTGTCGCTTCGTGCACCAAACTTTTACTGAACTCAAAACCCCCCACACACACACATTTACCCATGCCGTAAAGCATCTCTTAAAGGCACAGTAACATGTCGTAACAAACAGTGCACAACATTACAGGCCCAACAAACACACTAAACACTGTGTTTTCTGAACACAACACTAGTATTAAAATAGAACTTTTCAATGTTCAATCCCTATCAAACAAATCATGTCTTATTCATGATCACATTCTGGAGAAGAACTTAGACCTCATGTGCCTCACAGAAACTTGGCATAAACCAGATGTGTTCAGTTCTCTGAATGAAGCGTGTTCCTCTGGATACAGTTATCTGCAAAGAGCCCGCTGCACTGGCCGTGGTGGTGGTCTGGCAGTAATTTATCGCAGACGCAGTAATTTAAAATTGTCACATTTTGGACTCTGGACCTGGACTCTGAGCCTGTCTTTAATCAAAATACACATTTTTTGGGGTGATACATCAATAAGAAGACAAGTTAGAATGTGTTGAACATTTTATTTTCTTACAAGAGAGTCAGCGCCAAGTCACAACAGAAGTCGTCTCAGGGCACTGAACAGAAACAATCAAATATAAAAATAATAAGTTAAAGGGGACCACACATGCAAAATTCACTTTTTAATGTTTTATTTACTCAACTTTGGGTATGTACTTCATAAAAAAACAGTCCTAGTGCCAAAAAAATGCACCCAGTGGTTTATTTACTCTAAGTATATTTATTTATCTTTGATAGAAACATTTTGTTTTCAAATCCTGCGGTTTGTGACATCACAAGCCGTAGCCACAACCCACCTCAAACCTGAATCCAGCCCCTCACCTAGCAACCCCTGGTGATGCTCCACCCACTTCAGTATAAAAGAAATGACGGTTGTTTTTCCTGATTTCATCTCATCTTTTGTTTAAATGTTCTTAATTTCATGTGTACATGTGTATGCTGGGGGGTGGGTGTCTGGGGGCGTGACTGGTGGCCAATGGGAGGGGGCGGGCAAACCCAGCCTGGGTGTCTAATGTGTTATGTGTTCTGAAAGTTGTTAATATGAAGGGTGGGTATAGTATTTCTTCTGGGGTGGGGATTAAGTGGATGTCCTGGATGATGGTCTTGGACTATACTTGGCCGGTGTGCGGGCCCCGGTTGGGGCCTGTTCTTGGTGCTTCCTGGCTCTGTCGACGGTTGGGCGGGCGCTCTTGGCCGTGTCGTCCATGTGGGATTTTGTGTCCTCTTGGACGGCGGGCTGACTGCGGTTCGCAGGGGTCGTGGCGGCCCTGGTGGGTGTGGGCTGTTGGTTCTGCTGTTGGCGGCCCTCGGGGCCGTGTCCCTCTCTGGTCTTGGCTCAATGGCCTGGCGGTCGGAGAGGTGTTTCTTTTTCCTCGCTCCTTGGGTGGACCTTGGCGAGCTGGGGGGGTACGCAGGGTCAGCGGGGGAGCTGACTCGCTGTGGGAGCACTGTTCCTGCAGATATTTTTCTCCCCATCCCTCAACACGCACCTCCGCCCTCTTCATCTTAAATTAATACATGTAGGGAATTTGGGTCTCGGGTGTGCTGCAATGGTTTTACATCTCTGTTGTTCAGAGCACCTGGGACTCAATTTTATATACACTTTAGACATTCATTCATAAACATCTTCATAAAAGTCACATATAGGGAATGGAGTGAGCACTATGGCTATGGGTGGCGGGATGACATCAATCTCGCCCCCATGCCTATGCTCACTCAACATTATGCATCTAGACAATTAGGGCCTGGGTTAGAGTTGGAGTGGAGGGGAAACTGGTACAATGCTAGCCTTTGCTCCTTCTCTTTCCCTTTTAAGTACACTTTACAACAACACTCACCAACAGTACATTTGGGGACGGGGGTGTGTGTGTCGGGGTCTTGATTTGTTAATTTCAATTTTATTTATTTATGTATTTATTTATATATATATATTATTTATTTATTTTTCTCTTACCCCCCTGGTTGCCTGGCGGACATTCTGGGGGTGGGCCGTCAGGGGTTGTGCTGGGGTGTGGGGGGGTTCGGGGCCTGCGGGTTCGCCGTGGGCGGGGCTGGCAGTGCGCTCCCTCTGGGGCTGCTTGGGCTCGGGTGTCCTGTCCTGTCGGCGGGGCGCGGGGTGGGCCGGATCTTGGACGTCTGCTGCTCTCCACCCCAGAATGAATGGGTCTACCTCCTGGGTTTGGATGTGGGCTGCCCCATGTAGGGAGCAGGTACATGTCTTGGACCTAGGGGGTATAGAGTGTGCATCGGGATTATGAATGGAGCGTGTCGTTATTGTTTGTCTTTCTGTGACTGAGGGTGAGGATGAGGGTGGGTCTGAATGAGTGTGTCTGTGTATGAATGTTTAAGTGTCAGGCTGGGACTTGGACTGCCCCCTCTCTGATACTTCTGAGGCTACCTAGTGTCGCGCTCCTGCCACGTGGCCCCCTGGTGGGTGTTCCTCTGCCTGCGGGCGTGCTTGGGGCCCTCACTATCTGGGGCTGGGCGCTTGGGCGTTTGTCAGCTCGGCCTGGTGGCTGCCTGGTGGGGCTCGGGTCCTCTGGTCCTGTCGGGTCTGGACCTGAGGGATGGGCGTCCCCGGTGCCCGAGCCTCGGTGACCGGCCCTGGGGCTACGTCGGTGCAGCGGGCTCCGGCGGGGGCCTGTGTATTGTCGCTGTTGACCCCGGGGGGTCATTGTGTGTGGTCCCTGGTGGGGTTCGTCCGGTTCTTCCACTTGGTCGGATCTGGGGAGTGGACGAGTGGCTCGTCCTGTTCGGGTGGTCCTGGGGACTCTGGGCTCGGGGTCCTTCCTGGGGTCTTGGGCTTTGATCGCCCCTTCGTCTGTCTCGGGCTTTGGGGGGACGGGTCTCTGATGCTTCACAGTCGCTACTAAATGTTCTATTGGAGGAACCTTATTCACTTATGCATGCTCACAACCACACACAAATGGATGCAGGGATGTATATGTAGATGTATGTAGATGGGTATATAAATGAATATAAATATATATGTATGTATATTGTATATATATTTGTAGGTATGGGTATGTGTATTTATAGAAATCTACTGCAAGGTCATGAATATTATCAGTCTTTATGCTTGTATGTTTCGTTGCTGTGTTCTGTCATGTGCTTTGCAGGATTGTGGACGGAGGTTTGGTGTGTTTGCCTTGTGCTCTTTTTGTGGATAATTGTTGTTTTGTTGTCTCACTTTCTCTTTTCTTTCTTTCTCTCTATTAAAAAAAATACATATTGGAGTGAGAGGATGGCTATAAGGTGTGAAGGGAGGCCATCTATCAATGAAAAAAAAAATGTTCATGTGTACAGCACTTTGTTGCAGCTGTGGCTGTTTTAAATGGCTTTATAAATAAAGTATAATTGTTATTTTTACGTTTTAGTTCAATTTTTAGCGTATTAGCGATCACTCCCAACGAGCAGCCGGCAGACGGAAAACGAGCAGACCGCCGGCAAAGAGACCATCTGCGGCTGGGAGCTGGCTGGCTGGTCAGAGTTTGCCTCATACGGATAAATTAACTGGAAACACTCGGTGAACTTTGTGTATGTCTGGACTGAAGCATAGATCGCTCCCAAAAGCGCTGCATGCAACGAGCGGACATAAAAGGGCGGAGGAGGAACGAGCTATTTTTAGCCTTTGATTCGGGCTAAAAAGAGCAGCTCATGGCGGCGCGCGCAGACGGCTTTCGGTAAGTTATCTTAAGCTAGCAATAACAGTAAGTCAAATGAGTAATAAAAAAGAGCTAATTTTAAAACAACAACACATTACAGATACTGGCTGTTACAGAGGGCGGAGTAAATGTAAACAGATCTTTGAAGGGCGTGGCCATGAGAGCTCATTATCAATCAATCAATCAATCAATCAATCAATCAATCTTTATTTATAGAGCCCCTTTCAGCAGCCAGAAGGTGCACAAAGTGCTGAACAATACAGAAATAAAACAAACAATAAAAACAACAACAATAAAAAACAGCCAGTTAAAAATTAAAAACAATTTAGACCTAACAAGAATGTCAAAGAACTACTAGGCATTAAAAGCCTGCCTGAATAAGAAGGTTTTTAGATTAGATTTAAAAGACTCCATATGAGTGATGGAGCGCAAGTCCAGAGGTAGCTTATTCCAGAGACTGGGTGCAACGACAGAAAAGGCCCGGTCACCCCAACGTTTGTAGTTGGTCTTTGGAACAGACAGGAGAAATGTATTTGATGATCTCAGTGTTCTCCTATATTCACGGACAGTTACAAGATCAGTCAAATACAGTGGGGCAAGACCATTGAGAGCTTTAAAAGTGAATAATAAAATTTTAAATTTAATTCTAAAATCAATTGGAAGCCAATGGAGAGAAAATAAAACAGGGGTAATGTGTTCACGTCTGGAGGTGTTGGTTAAAAGTCTAGCTGCAGCATTTTGGACCAGATGAAGGCGTTTAATGGAGGATTGGGAGATTCCTGCATATAGGGAATTGCAGCATTCATTATCATAAACCAGTCGTTCAAAACGAAAGTTAAAAATGGCAGAATTAAAAAGGGTATAATTGATTATCTAAGAATTATTTTGTGTATTAAATTGAATGAACATTGTCTGGATAGCCCAAAGACATACCATAAAAATTTTAAAAACCTATCTGTGGTCTCCTTTAACAGAAACTTGTTGCTGCTGGTGGTGGAACCAACACAAGACTTATCCTTTGCTGTCAGATTTTGCATTTTCATATTTGTGTTCAATCCACACCCAGCAAACATGTTTTAAAACATTCTGTTCATAACTTTTATGGACAGAATTTCTAGGCGCAGCCAAGGTGTTGAGAGGATCTGTTTTGGTGGCCTTAGAATCTCTTCTCTGTTTTTTGCAGATGATGTGGTCCTATTGGCTTCATCAGTTCGTGATTTACAACTTTCACTGGAGCGGTTTGCAGCCGAGTGTGATGCGGCCGGGATGAGGATCAGTTCCTCCAAATCCGAGGCCATGGTCTTGAGCCGGAAAAGGGTAGCATGCCCTCTCCGGGTCGGGGAGGAGGTCCTGCCCCAAGTGGAGGAGTTTAAGTATCTCGGGGTCTTGTTCACGAATGAGGGAAAACTGGAGCGTGAGATCGATAGGCGGATAGGTGCAGCATCCGCAGTGAAGCGGGCGCTGTACCGGTCTGTCGTGGTGAAGAGAGAGCTGAGTCGAAAGGCAAAGCTCTCAATTTACCGATCGATCTACGTTCCCACCCTCATCTATGGTCATGAGCTTTGGGTTGTGACCGAAAGAACGAGATCTCGGATACAAGCGGCTGAAATGAGTTTTCTCCGCAGGGTGTCTGGACTCTCCCTTAGAGATAGGGTGAGAAGCTCAGTCATCCGGGAGGGACTCGGAGTAGAGCCGCTGCTTCTCCACATCGAGAGGAGCCAGTTGAGGTGGCTCGGGCATCTGGTTAGGATGCCTCCTGGACGCCTCCCTGGTGAGGTGTTCCGGGCATGTCCCACCGGGAGGAGACCCAGAGGAAGACCCAGGACACGCTGGAGGGACTATGTTTCTCGGCTGGCCTGGGAACGCCTTGGGATTCCCCCAGAGGAGCTGCTCCAAGTGGCTGGGGAGAGGGAAGTCTGGGCCTCCCTACTTAGGCTGCTACCCCCGCGACCCGACCCCGGATAAGCGGAAGAAAATGGATGGATGGATTTTTTTTTTCTTCTTCTTCTTCTTTTGGTTTACTGGCGGATTGGAAACATTGTTTAGGTACATACCGCCACCTATTGACCAAGAGTGTGTAGCTCATGGCATCCTTTCCTTATAAGTGTACAGTATTCTATTTTTAATATTGATGTTTTGTAAATATTTCAACAATGCTTTTCTAATATCATTTATTTTATCCCTATCACCTTCAGTTCCCAATATTCCTCCTAAACTCCAAACTCTCCCTGTCTCTTTGACTTTTTCTTTTAATCTCTCCCTGTCATCTGTCTATTTAGTGCACTCCATCAGTACTGTACATGTTCTACACTTTCTGTATCCCCACATTCCTCACATCTACTGTCATCCCCCCCCCTCCCCTCGTGTGCTGCTGGCACCCAACAAAACTGTATATCAATTATTATTATTATAATTATTATAATATATATATATATTTTTTAGACATAGCCCCCCCCGGTGGACATTTCACGGGCCGCCACTGGCCTCCATGTTCAACTGTCACCCTCTTACAATGCTGTTATTGCTAGTATCAATCAGCCCTCTGTGAATAGCAAACAACCATCAGGGTGCTAACGATCCATCGTTAGGCTGATGGTCTTCCTTAATTATGTGAGCAGCTGTTTTTGGCTGTTAGCAGCAAACTGGTTGATCCACTACAAGAAGGTGCTATTTATAAGACTGAGCTGAATACAGCTCCTCAGACTGAAGAAGTCTTTTGGAGGATAGACAAAACGTTTCTACAATTTTTTGTTGTTGTTGTTTTGTTTTGTTTTTTGAATGTCCAGAGGACTGGACTTAACTTTTATAGACTGTCTCTAAGTCTATCCCATCCAAAATGGAAAACGGAAAGGCCACTTTCACTAGTTGTTATAGCTATATCGTCCACCAGGCTCTTATGCTCAATTTTTGTTTGAATTCTCAGTATTCTTAACTGACTTACTACGAAATACTGATAAAGTCATCATAATGGGTGATTTTAATATTCATGTTGACTTAGTAATACATCCTCAAAATTATTTTCTGTCTGATCATTTTTAATAGCCTTTGAGTTTACAGTAAATGGCTACACAGTCAGTAAATTTCATTTAAGCAGGTGTTTATCAGAAAACACTGTAGTCATTTAAACAATCTTTTCCATCAAAGTTTTCCTCTGTTTTACAAAGTAATACATCAGAGAACAGTGACTTTTTTGCAAACTTCACTAAAATAAAACTGCTCAGCTGAAAGAAAAAGTAATCAATCAGGGGAAACTGGCTCCTTGGTTCAATTCTGAGTTACGTACTTTAAAACAGGGATCTAGAAAGCTGGAACGAAAATGGCGCTCCACTAACATTGAGCAATCTTACTTATCCTGGAGAGAAGGCTTGCTAACGTACAAAAAAGCACTCCGTTAAGCTAGAACTTTATATTATTCATCTTTAATTGATGAGAATCAAAATTGCCCCAGGTTCCTTTTCAGTACTACTAGTCTAATGAAAAGTCCTGTCTCTGTTGATTCATGTATCCTTACAACTATAAGTAGTGATGACTTCATTCTTTATGAATGAAATTATTTCAATTAGGGGAACATTTTCAAACCAATCTTCATACTATCGCCTCTAGTCCCGTCAAATGAGACAACTTTAAAAATGGCACTAGAACCTGATTTATGTTTATGTTTATTAAATTTGTTCATTTTTTTACAAAAGAAACACAATACAAGACAATCTCATAAATGATAGTGTACAAAATGTAAAAAAATGAAAGGTAGCAGAAAGAAGAATAAATCTTATTATATCTGCCCCTTACTTCCAACAATCAGATTAAACAATAATAATCTTCAACCAACTTTTTCCAACAATCAGATTAAACAATAATAATCTTCAACCAACAGTACAAAATGACTAACTCTTTCTAATTTTCTAACTAATACAATACACATTACGCTATTTCATTTTTTTAACACATTCGTTTTGATCATTTTCTTAAATGTAAACATTGACTTGGCATTTTTAACTACATTCTCCAAGCCATTCCATAATCTAATTCCCTGGATTGAGGTAGAACGTCCCTTCAAACTAGTTCTGAATTGTGGTTTTACAAACAACTCTGTCCCCTTAAGATTATAACAACTTTGTCTTTTAACAAAATGCATTTGGATATTTAAAGGTAATGCATTATTTTGAGCCCTATACATAACTGATAAAATATTATAGTCTACCAAATCATGGAACTTCAATAACTTCAGTTGATAAAATAATGTACTTGATGGATGACGGTAATGTTTTCTAGTGATAATTCTTACAGCTCTTTTCTGTAATACAAAAATAGGCTTTGTGATTGTTTTACACGCATTCCCCCAAACATCAATACAATAGATTAAGTGTGGAACAATGATTGTGTTATACAACAAATACAGAGCTTTATCATTCAATAGGTCTCTGACTTTGTACAGTACTGCAATCGATTTAGCTATTTTTATTCTTACAGAATTTATGTGTTGTTTCCATGTCAGTTTGTCATCAATGATAACACCCAAAAACTTCACCTCACTCACTCTACAAATCTCAACATCCTCAATTTTGAGTGGAACATCAACAGTTTTCTTTTTATTACCGAATATCATGTAATTAGTTTTTTCTAGATTTAATGATAATTTATTTATTTTAAACCAAGTTTGTATCTTGACAAATTCTGTCTTTATCAATTCCAACATTTGTTCTATATCTTCACCTAAACAGAAAAAAGTGGTATCATCAGCAAAAAGTACACATTTAAGGAGTCCTGACACATTTACCAAGTCATTCACATATAAAATAAAAAGCTTTGGTCCAAGTACAGAGCCTTGGGGAACTCCACATGTGATATTACAGAGGTCAGATCTTACATCATTTATTTGTACAAATTGTTTCCTATCTTTCAAGTAGCTAGATACCCACTGTAATGCTGGTCCTCTAATACCATATTTGTTCAGTTTTTCAAGGAGAATGGTGTGATCAATAGTATCGAATGCTTTTTTTAAATCAACAAAAATACTGATACAATATTGTTTTTGATCGACAGCAGTAGTTATTTGTTCCATTAATTCCATGAGAGCCATTGATGTAGAGTTTTTTGATCTAAACCCATACTGACTGTTGCTTAGAATATTTTGTTTATCTATAAATTGATCTAGTCTGTTTACAAATAGTTTTTCAAGAATTTTTGAAAACTGTGGTAACAAGGATATAGGTCTATAATTGTTGAATACACATTTATCACCATTTTTAAAAAGAGGAACGACCTTAGCTACTTTCATATTATCTGGAAATATTCCTGTTGAAAATGATAAATTACATATATATGTAAACGGCTCAATAACATGGCTCATTATGTCCTTTACAAACATCATATCCATGTCCACCCAGTCTTTTGATCTCTTGTCTGTAAGATTTTTTACTACATTCATTATTTCCTCTTTGTTAGTTCCATTTAGAAAAATACTATTTGCACAACCTGTAATTGAGTGGATCACATTTTTATCTACTTTTGGTATTTTAGCTGCAAGGCTTGATCCAACATTCACAAAATATTGATTAAATCCATTTACAATTTCATTTTCATCTTGAATTTCATCGTTGTTTTTTACAAAATATTTTGAAATACCAGTTTTTGCTTTATGATTCTTTTTTAAAATTTGTTTACTGATTTTATTATTTTTTTTTTACATTTTTGGGCACTAGTGGCCTTTATTGGAGAGGGAGAGGGCGAAATGGTAGAGACGGGGGAGACACCACAGAAAGAAGCTTGTCGAGTCTGGGACATGAACCCGCGATGCCTGTGGAGAGGCTCAGCCTCCAGAATATGTGCCGCCCGCTTTATCCACTGCCCCAAAGCGGCGGCACTGCTTTATGATTCTTCAGGACACTATTCATTACTTGCCATGTTGCTTTCATATCACCATTACTTTTATCTAATAATTTACTATAATATTCTTTCTTATGTTTCCTTATAATCCCTACTAATTTATTTTTATACTTTTTATATTTTTCTTCAGCGCTCTGACTTCGCAATTTCAAGAAACATGAATACAAATAATTCTTTTTTTACAAGCATTTCTCAACCCTTTTGTCATCCATGGTTGGTCAACCATATTTCTCTTTGTGTAATTTGTTTGCACACAATTCTTTTCATACAGAGCTTCCAAGATATTCATAAACTCATCATATGCTCTGTTCACATCATCAACATACACATCATTCCAGTCTTGTTTATCTAGATCCTCTTTCAATTTTTCCAAAACTTTTTTTGACGTGTTTATGATCTTTTTCTTCGTTGTAACTGCTTTTGTGATGCTTTGATCATTTTTATAGATTGTGAAAACTGGTAAATGATCACTTAAGTCGGTCGTTAAGATACCACCTATCACGTCCCCATTTGTTATATTTGTGAAAATATTATCAATTATTGTGGCACTATGAGTTGTAATTCTTGTTGGCTTTGATATCAATGGATACATATTTAAACTGTACATTGAGTTTATAAATGTGCTTATGTTATTTGAATCTGTTTTATTTCCCATATCAATGTTAAAGTCTCCACACAAAAAAACATTTTTATTAAAACTCTTCTCCATTAGCTCCAAGATTTTATCCGTGAATATTTCTATATTTGCTCCTGGTGATCTATATACACAACTTATTATTATGTTTTTATCGTTTTTGTTTATTATTTCTATTGTTATCATTTCCATAATATTATCAACTATTATTGACATTTCACTATTTAATTTACATTTTATTTCATTATTGACAAATAGAGCGACTCCACCACCTCTTTTATTATTTCTGTTCATATGATATAATTCATACCCCTCGATGTGAATATTACTTGTGTTATCATCATTGAGCCATGTCTCTGACAGCGCTATTATCGTAAAAGTTCTATTTAACTGTTTTAAGTAATCTGTTATTTTGGATATGTTTGCATTTATACTTCTGCTATTAAAGTGAATAATAGAGAGAACTCCATTTGATATATTGATGTCATTAAACTGCTCTTCATTATAATATTCGCTATCTTTTATTACAGGAAAAAAATTTGCATCAATCACATTTTCAACATTATATATTTTAGGTTCTGAGTCTTCGTATGTTGTCATGTTCTAATGTATTTGTTCATTTCACTGTATATTTTATCCATTTTGAGTGTGAGTTGTTTCATTGATTTGTAATTTTTCATCTCCTGAGTTCATCCAGATCCTTCAGCTCTTTTATCAATTTAGGCTGAGACCATTCCTTTGTTTTGATAAAGATGTATCCATTTCTTGTCCAAGTTGATGCTATTTTGTTCTGTTTTTTTAACAACCTTGCTTCCTTTGCAATTTTTCCATTTTTTTTGGTTAGATGTTCATGTATGTAAACTTTTGATCCCTGCAGATTTCTTTTTGCATGCATAACATAGTTTTTTGTATTCCTGCTAATGAACTTGACGACTACTGATGGTTTGAATCTTGGTGAATTACTGGGCAGGGTGTGACAGAATGAAATTTCCCCATAGTCTATGTTAATGTTCATGTCCTGTAAGAAAGTAACTACATGTTCCTCCAGAGTCTCTTGTTCTTCCTGAGATTCATACTCATTTGGTATTAGGAGCTCTTTTATGTGTCCGACACCAACATCAAGTCCTGAGATCATCACGTTGTCTTGCTTTGTGTATTGTTCTAAATCCTCTATTTTTCGTTCTAGTTCAGCAATTTTATTGTCTTTGCTAATTATCAGTTCTTTCAGTTCTCTTATTTCTTTAACCGGACCGGCCTGGGAATCCATTTTTGCTGTTAAATTTTCTATTTGTTCACTCATAAAGTTGAGTGATTCTTTAAAGTCTTGCATATCTGAGTTGTTTCCCTCCGAGTCTGGTGACTTTTGTCCTCTATTTCTCATATTTACAGAGTCTGGTGATTTTTGTCCTTTATTTCTCATACTTACAGAGTTTGTGATCTAGTGGTAGCAGGTCTTTGGTTTGTTCGCTGAACCACGTGGCCCTTCCACGAGGCTCACAGGCCTAACGATGGTGGCTGTGGCCCAGCAGTGCAGCACCCAGATCAGCAGTTATTAGAACAGAACTCACGGTCTCAGCAGCCTGCAGCAATCAGATCTATTATCCGAAGAGGTTTGCTGACTAGATCCGATGTAGCCCAGTTAGCACAGCACGTAGCTCCAGGCGCAGCTCCTCGACGCCAGCCCAGCCCCAGGCGGCGGTCCCCCGGCTCTCTCATGGCGCTCGGCACAGCTCGAAGCCCTAGGCGGCGGTCCCCCGGCTCTCTCACGGCGCTTGGCCCAGCTCGAAGCTCCAGGCGGCGGTACTCCAGCTCGCTCACGGCGCTTGGCCCAGCTCGAAGCCCTAGGCGGCGGTCCTCCAGCTCGCTCACGGCACTTGGCCCAGCTCGAAGCTCCAGGCGGCGGTCCTCCGGCTCACCCACGGCACTCTGCCCAGCCTAGCTCCAGGCGGCGGTCCTCCGGAATTTATGTTTGGACTGTTTTTGTCCTGTTGAGCTCTCTGAATAATCAAAAATAATATCTTCATCCAAACCATCCACGCACATGTCTGCTAGATCCCATCCCAACAAGACTTTTTAAAGAGGTATTTCAGCCTAGAGAGACTCACAAAACGAGAGAAATACAATTAAAAGGTTTTATTGATTAGGGTTTCTTTGGCGCTCGGGCCCCGGCGGAGGGCATGCATGCCGGACTGCTGAGAGCTTGAATGTCCGGCACAGGGAGATAGATTATGGATATCTTCCCCCCCGGGACCCAAACCCGGTGGTGGAGACGGGATCGCAGACGACCAATCCACCCCACCTGATGGCCAGCCAGCGGCCGTCGGCTCCGGTCAACTCTGAGACAAACACCAGCGCAGAACTCCCATCCTGAGCAAGCACGAAGTGACAGTGGGAAGGAAAAACTCCCTCGTGAGGAAGAAACCTCCAGCAGAACCAGGCTCAGGACAAGCGGCCATCTGCTTCGACCGGCCGGGTTGCAGGGAACAGGAAGCAGGAGCGCACACAGCAGGACCAAGACGAAGGCGAGCAGGACAACAGGAGGCGCAGGCGGGACGAAGAACAGGGGAGAACCGTAGAACCAGAAACCCCGGGTGGAGAAGGGGAGGAGGAGGGAGGCTACCAGACTTGCAACGGGCAAACAGAAAGAGCTGAGGAAAGGGGACGCCTTATATCCAGGTGGACAGTTGATGAGTGATTCGATGCAGCTGTGAGTCTTGCCGTTGTTGAATTTGCGTCTTTGACTCCATTTCCCCTAATTAATGTCCACATGTTGGATCTACTTAATTTGTCTTTAATGAATGATTATGTACCACAGCGCTTTAAGATTGCTGTAATTAGGCCATTAATTAAGAAACATTACCGTGACTTAGGAATCCTAGCCAATTATAAACCTACCGGTATATCTAATCTAAGTTTCATGTAAGAAATTCCAGAGAAAATAGTTGCTGGTCAGTTACATGAACATCTGCAAAGAAATAATCTGAAGAGTTTCAGTCATGGTTTAGAGCTCACCACAGCACTGAATCTGCACTGGTGAAAGTTACTAATGATATTCTCATGGCCTCAGACAATGGACAGGTGTCTATGGTCCTGTTAGACCTCAGTGCTGCATTTGATACAGTTGATCACAGTATTTTACTACAGAGGCTTGAATATGATATTGGGATTACAGGAACGGTTCTAAATTGGTTTAAATTATACACATATTTATTTGATAGATTCCACATTCCAATTTGTAAATGTAAATAATGAATCTTGAGCCAAGATGGTGTAGTGGCAGGGCTTTTGACTTGGGACCCAAAGGACGCGGGTTCGCGCCCCGGCCACTACACACCTTGGGGTGTCTACGAGTGCACATTCTCCAGCTCCCCGGGCGCTTCCTGGCTGCTCACTGCACCACCTGGTGGTGGTTGGGTTAAATGCAGAGACGAATTTCGTCTGTGTATGGGAAACATACACAGATGACAGACAAGACATTATAATTCATACACCAAAGTTTTTCATGGAGTTCCTCAGTGTTCAGTGCTTGGACCAATCCTTTATATACGCTTACATTAGGTAAAGTTATTAAACAGCATGGGATACATTTTCATTGTTATGCTGATGACACACAATTATATTTGTCCATAAAACCCTATGAATCAAATCAGCTACGTAGACTACAAGCATGTCTTAAAGACATAAGAACCTGGATGACCCTAAATTTTCTGCTTTTGAACAGACAAGACTGAGGTTTTAGTTTTTGGACCTGAGCATCTTAGGAATTAATTTTTCAGTCTTTCAGATGGCATTAATCTGGCCTCCAGTCCTAATGTTAAAAATCTTGGTTATTTTTGATCAGGACATGTCTTTTATCCCCCACATTAAAACATTAGTAAAACCGCCTTCTTCCACCTGCGTAATATCACTAAAATTATAAACATCTCCTCTGAAAACGATGCCGAAAATCTGGTTCATGCATTTGTCACATCTAGACTAGACTATTGCAATGGTTTGTTATCTGGGTGTGTCCAAATACTTCTTTAAAAAGTCTTCAGTTGATCCAACATGCTGCTGCCAGAGTCTTAACTGGAGTTACTGGGAGAGATCACATCTCTCCAGTTCTAGTTTCTCTCCAGTCCAGTGGCTCCCTGTCAAATCCAGAACTGAATTCAAAATCTTACTTCTAACCTACAAAGCTCTCAACAACCTAGCTCCATCTTATATTACAGATCTTATTGTTCCATATTTTACTAACAGAGCACTTCACTCTCAGACTGCAGGTTTACTCGTTTCAGTCGTGAGCCCTAAGCTCTGGAACAATCTGCCCATCATCATTTGACAGGCCACATCAGTCTCTGCTTTCAAAACTCTCCTGAAAACACACTTTGACATTTAACACAGGGTGATCAGATTTACTTTCATTGATTCCGTTTATGCTTTTTGTTTTATTCAACACAGTCATCTGATTTGATTTAGTATTTTCTGACTGAGTTTATGCTTTTTTGTCATTATTCCTTGACTTTTGACACAAGGTGATCTGATTTAGTATTTCATTATTTCTAATTAGGTTTTATTTTATATTTTTATTCCATGTGCTGTTAATATATTGTAACTTATTTGATGCTGTGATCTTTTTGTGAAGCACTTTGGTAACAGTTTGTTTTAAGTGTGCTGTATCAATAAATCTGACTCGTGGTTCCTAGTTTCCAGCAGCAGAATGGAGGAAGATCTTTCAGTTGTCAGGCTCCTCTCTTGTGGAACCAACTTCCAGTTTGTGTCCATGAGGCTGACACATTGTCCAGTTTGAAGACTGGTTCAAGACTTTCCTTTTTCATAAATCATTAAGTCTAAAAAAGTTCATTCTGGTCCTCTGGATATTCTATACTTAGGGTTGACTCGTTATGCTGCTATAGACAAACTGACCTCATTCCCTTAAAGACCGTGTAAAGTGAAATTAAATTTGTGTTTTTAGTTTGTCACATGGCATAAATATGTGTTATTAATCACCCATATAAATCTGACTGATTAAAAACATTGTTTTCCTTATAAAATTAAGTGTCAAAAATCATGAAAAAACATGATTTTGACTTGCCCTGGAACGCTAGGGGCGTGTCAGTGCGTGGGCGTGGTTTCAGCGCAGTACTGCGCCGTGTCCAGCCCCCTTCAGAGCTGAGCTGTGTGGGGAGGCATACGGGGGAAGCAGAGATCCACCTGCTCCGTTTTTATCTGAGTTCTGGCTTCCAGCAGCTCCTTTTTCCAAGAGTTACGCTGTTTTTAGTGCACTAACAACTCTGGTTATGTTTTTAAAGTTGAGGACACATAACTCCGCTGTTATAATCAGCGCTATTTTAGAAGATGAGCGGACTCGCGGTCCGACCCGGTCACATCGCATGCGGGGTCTGATCGCCTCTCACACACACGCACGCGCGCGACCCGGTCACATCGCATGCGGGGTCTGATCGCCTCTCACACACACACACACACGCGCGCGCGCGACCCGGTCACATCGCATGCGGGGTCTGATCGCCTCTCACACACACGCGCGCGCGCGACCCGGTCACATCGCATGCGGGGTCTGATCGCCTCTCACACACACACACACCCGCGCGCGACCCGGTCACATGCATGCGGGGTCTGATCGCCACACACGCGCGCGCGGGGGGGGGGGAGGGCGGAGGTGCAGGTGGCATGTGGTCGCTCCAGCAGCACGCCAGTACTGGAGGGAGACGGTCGGTAGCGAGTGAACGGCTCCACCGAAGAACGCATTTATAACGGCTGGAGCTGCAGGGGGTGGGGCTTGTGACCGCGTGACGAAACGCGGTCACATTTAAACCACGCCTAAAAAATCCTGAAAGAGAAATGTGTTTATACACAGTTTGATCTATAACTCCAAAATTAATTGAGCTACAATTTTGAGACTTTTTATTCATTTACAAGATTACAATTACGACATTGTATAATGTTTATTGAAGAAAATGTTGAAATTCACTTTACACGGTCTTTAAATGATTTGCTAAAACTGAAGTTTTCATTTGATACAGTTTCTATTTTAACATGTGATTCTTGAGTCTGGTTGAGATCTTTTATTTCAGGCATGGAAAGAGCACCTGTACCTCTGCTGGTGCTAGTCCTCTGCCACCGCTCCATTTCCTCGTCCTGGTTGCACAGACCTAGTTCTCCTCTGTTGATGTCTGTTGTGTGTTTTCATTCCTGTGTAACAAACTTCTAAACTAAACTTTGCAAAGTTGTTTTTTAAAGGAATAAAAACAAGTACCGTAAATGCACATCGGTTGTGCTCAGCAAAAACAAGATTTGCCCCACACCCATCCTTATAAATCACTTTTCTTTATTTAAATCAGCGTTAGGCAGTTATGCTATGAACGACACAGGAAAATAAAAACAGTGACAAAAAAAGAAAAGACATGGAATCATGAGATCCAGTTAACATTAACTGCACTTGGCACTGGATAGACGTTTGTGGGAAAAAAAAGAAAATTAAGAAAATGTACACATTTATCAAAATAGAAGTGCCTCCAGTCAACCTCTGGGAGCCAACAACTGGAGAACTTAAATATGGTCTCAACAACATTTCAACTTTATTAGGATACGTTTGATTTTCCATGTTTCATGTTGCAAATGGATCCTGAACCTGCGCCTGCCTCCAAGCGTTTGGATCCATGAGAACACGACACGTAAGGTCTCAGCTTCACATCAAGCTGTGACAGTTCAAATCCATTGATCCTTCTTAAGATTGACTTGTAAAGAGGCAACAGACCCATGCACTAACAGTAACTCCCTGTTAAAACTAAACGTACCGTCACACACTCCATGTCAAGCTCAGGGCTTTTGATTCAGCCCTTTATCAATCAACCATTAATTCATTTGTTAAAGAAAAACAAACGTCATTTCTGTCACCATGTGCACTTCTTTACATTTATAGCAGTGCACAGCAACAAAAGAAGAAACTTAATGGAAAATAATAATAAAAAATAACTTTAAAGACAACTCATATATCCAGCAAAAGAAAAGAGCAAAAATCCTTCACCCAGAAAAATAAAGGTCATGATATCATTTATAATAAAAAAACAAACAAAAATGTGATCAGTTCACGCTAACCTGAAAAGATGCTGAAAGCAGACGTGGCTGTTTTTGATAGGCTGTGATTGTGACAGCAGTTTGAAAGTTTGCATCAACACTTCCCCTAAAGGTTTGGAAAAGAAGCTAAACTTTCAGCTGTTAGATGGTCTCACCTGCTAAAAGAAGCTAAACTTTCAGCTGTTAGATGGTCTCACCTGCTAAAAGAAGCTAAACTTTCAGCTGTTGGATGGTCTCACCTGCTAAAAGAAGCTAAACTTTCAGCTGTTAGATGGTCTCACCTGCTAAAAGAAGCTAAACTTTCAGCTGTTAGATGGTCTCACCTGCTAAAAGAAGCTAAACTTTCAGCTGTTGGATGGTCTCACCTGCTAAAAGAAGCTAAACTTTCAGCTGTTAGATGGTCTCACCTGCTAAAAGAAGCTAAACTTTCAGCTGTTGGATGGTCTCACCTGCTAAAAGAAGCTAAACTTTCAGCTGTTAGATGGTCTCACCTGCTAAAAGAAGCTAAACTTTCAGCTGTTGGATGGTCTCACCTGCTAAAAGAAGCTAAACTTTCAGCTGTTGGATGGTCTCACCTGCTAAAAGAAGCTAAACTTTCAGCTGTTGGATGGTCTCACCTGCTAAAAGAAGCTAAACTTTCAGCTGTTAGATGGTCTCACCTGCTAAAAGAAGCTAAACTTTCAGCTGTTGGATGGTCTCACCTGCTAAAAGAAGCTAAACTTTCAGCTGTTAGATGGTCTCACCTGCTAAAAGAAGCTAAACTTTCAGCTGTTAGATGGTCTCACCTGCTAAAAGAAGCTAAACTTTCAGCTGTTAGATGGTCTCACCTGCTAAAAGAAGCTAAACTTTCAGCTGTTGGATGGTCTCACCTGCTAAAAGAAGCTAAACTTTCAGCTGTTGGATGGTCTCACCTGCTAAAAGAAGCTAAACTTTCAGCTGTTGGATGGTCTCACCTGCTAAAAGAAGCTAAACTTTCAGCTGTTGGATGGTCTCACCTGCTAAAAGAAGCTAAACTTTCAGCTGTTGGATGGTCTCACCTGCTAAAAGAAGCTAAACTTTCAGCTGTTGGATGGTCTCACCTGCTAAAAGAAGCTAAACTTTCAGCTGTTAGATGGTCTCACCTGCTAAAAGAAGCTAAACTTTCAGCTGTTAGATGGTCTCACCTGCTAAAAGAAGCTAAACTTTCAGCTGTTGGATGGTCTCACCTGCTAAAAGAAGCTAAACTTTCAGCTGTTGGATGGTCTCACCTGCTAAAAGAAGCTAAACTTTCAGCTGTTAGATGGTCTCACCTGCTAAAAGAAGCTAAACTTTCAGCTGTTGGATGGTCTCACCTGCTAAAAGAAGCTAAACTTTCAGCTGTTAGATGGTCTCACCTGCTAAAAGAAGCTAAACTTTCAGCTGTTAGATGGTCTCACCTGCTAAAAGAAGCTAAACTTTCAGCTGTTGGATGGTCTCACCTGCTAAAAGAAGCTAAACTTTCAGCTGTTGGATGGTCTCACCTGCTAAAAGAAGCTAAACTTTCAGCTGTTAGATGGTCTCACCTGCTAAAAGAAGCTAAACTTTCAGCTGTTAGATGGTCTCACCTGCTAAAAGAAGCTAAACTTTCAGCTGTTAGATGGTCTCACCTGCTAAAAGAAGCTAAACTTTCAGCTGTTAGATGGTCTCACCTGCTAAAAGAAGCTAAACTTTCAGCTGTTAGATGGTCTCACCTGCTAAAAGAAGCTAAACTTTCAGCTGTTGGATGGTCTCACCTGCTAAAAGAAGCTAAACTTTCAGCTGTTGGATGGTCTCACCTGCTAAAAGAAGCTAAACTTTCAGCTGTTGGATGGTCTCACCTGCTAAAAGAAGCTAAACTTTCAGCTGTTAGATGGTCTCACCTGCTAAAAGAAGCTAAACTTTCAGCTGTTAGATGGTCTCACCTGCTAAAAGAAGCTAAACTTTCAGCTGTTAGATGGTCTCACCTGCTAAAAGAAGCTAAACTTTCAGCTGTTGGATGGTCTCACCTGCTAAAAGAAGCTAAACTTTCAGCTGTTGGATGGTCTCACCTGCTAAAAGAAGCTAAACTTTCAGCTGTTAGATGGTCTCACCTGCTAAAAGAAGCTAAACTTTCAGCTGTTAGATGGTCTCACCTGCTAAAAGAAGCTAAACTTTCAGCTGTTGGATGGTCTCACCTGCTAAAAGAAGCTAAACTTTCAGCTGTTAGATGGTCTCACCTGCTAAAAGAAGCTAAACTTTCAGCTGTTAGATGGTCTCACCTGCTAAAAGAAGCTAAACTTTCAGCTGTTGGATGGTCTCACCTGCTAAAAGAAGCTAAACTTTCAGCTGTTGGATGGTCTCACCTGCTAAAAGAAGCTAAACTTTCAGCTGTTGGATGGTCTCACCTGCTAAAAGAAGCTAAACTTTCAGCTGTTAGATGGTCTCACCTGCTAAAAGAAGCTAAACTTTCAGCTGTTAGATGGTCTCACCTGCTAAAAGAAGCTAAACTTTCAGCTGTTAGATGGTCTCACCTGCTAAAAGAAGCTAAACTTTCAGCTGTTGGATGGTCTCACCTGCTAAAAGAAGCTAAACTTTCAGCTGTTGGATGGTCTCACCTGCTAAAAGAAGCTAAACTTTCAGCTGTTAGATGGTCTCACCTGCTAAAAGAAGCTAAACTTTCAGCTGTTAGATGGTCTCACCTGCTAAAAGAAGCTAAACTTTCAGCTGTTGGATGGTCTCACCTGCTAAAAGAAGCTAAACTTTCAGCTGTTAGATGGTCTCACCTGCTAAAAGAAGCTAAACTTTCAGCTGTTGGATGGTCTCACCTGCTAAAAGAAGCTAAACTTTCAGCTGTTAGATGGTCTCACCTGCTAAAAGAAGCTAAACTTTCAGCTGTTGGATGGTCTCACCTGCTAAAAGAAGCTAAACTTTCAGCTGTTAGATGGTCTCACCTGCTAAAAGAAGCTAAACTTTCAGCTGTTAGATGGTCTCACCTGCTAAAAGAAGCTAAACTTTCAGCTGTTAGATGGTCTCACCTGCTAAAAGAAGCTAAACTTTCAGCTGTTAGATGGTCTCACCTGCTAAAAGAAGCTAAACTTTCAGCTGTTAGATGGTCTCACCTGGTAAAAGAAGCTAAACTTTCAGCTGTTAGATGGTCTCACCTGCTAAAAGAAGCTAAACTTTCAGCTGTTGGATGGTCTCACCTGCTAAAATGACGAATGTGTTTGCTGGTTTCTCAGAGCGGTTGGAACCGTCTCCATCAAGAAAACAAAAACTGGAACTCTCAAGGAGTTTCAGTTGAAATCTGCAAGCATGAAATGACTTCCTCTGGGCTGTGAGACAAATTCTGAGCCAATCCTCGAAAAGGAGGAAGAAAAGGCGGAGGAGGGTAGAGAAGCAGGAGAAGAGGGCTCGACTCCATTTGATGTTTGAAGAGAATCAAGAGCCCAAACAAAGTAGAAGGGGGATAAATAGATATAAACTCTGCGATGTGGGCGAATGGCGAAATGTGCAGTTATGTTTTCATATGTTTGTGTGTTTATGTGTGTGTGTTCTGTCCGTCTGGAGCTTTATCTAACGGTGACACCCAGTTTTTCCAGCACACGGACTCCTTTCTCCTGGTACTCCTCCCGGGTCAGCCAGAAGTTGTCCTTGTCCTTCATGATGTCGGCTAGCACTGCGCCACCCAGGAATACCATGTGCTTTCGCCTGGGAGGATCCTCGATCCGGATCTTAAATTTCTGTGAAACGAGGGCGAGAGACACAGACGCAAGAAGTTCATGATACAGCTCAGTGAACGTCTCCATGTTGATGGAAGACCAGCATCAACAACTCCACATCCAGGAAGGAAAGAATGAAAATGTCCTCATTCTTATTATTGTGAATAGTTCATCGTTAATCCTAAGATTTATGTAAGTTCATGAAACTAGGATCAGGTTTAGTTGTATAAAATCAACAGAAATATCAACTGAGTTCAAGGTTTTCCAAAATAAATAAAAAATAAAAAACTATAATTTATTATTTTCAACAGTCCGTCTCCTTCAGATGGACTAAAATAGGAGGATAAACAAACATTTTACATTCAAGCTTTTGATAAGTAGTTATACAATTTATGACTGAAATGTAAATACTTATATTACATCAAATGTTTAAAAAAAAAACTTGGTAGTACCTTACCATAACATTATATAATTATTTACAAATGATTCTCAATCAGGTTAAAATTTAGGCTAAGCACTTACAGTAATAATAAATAGAAAAATTTGGTTTGAGACACTTTACATACATTGTTGTAAATTTAGGATATGGCAATGCTATTTGTTTATCCTTTTACCATTTTATTTGAACTTTTTACTGTTTTAATGGGGGCTGCCATTGCATTGCATTAGGGATGTGGGATATGGCAAAAAATTCATATCACGATATGTATTGTGAAGGGTGGCGATAACGATATATATCGCAATATGTTTTTGGTATAAAACTTGCAATAGGAATGAAAAAAAGCATAGGGTGTCATTTTGCCATAATTTATTTTGAAAACTGCTATACCACAAAATCTCTATTATAATTAACAACTCAAGCATTAGGCTTCTTTCTTGTAGTGCAAAACAGTGCAAAATATATCTTGTGTAGTTTTAGCCATAAGTTTTAAACTAAAGAATATGTTGTTAACTCTTAACAGTTTCCAATATTGTCACTTAAGAAATGAACAGTAACAGAGCAGCATTTTACACTGAAAACACTTCACCCTCCAACCCTCTAGAGGGCGTCTCCTTCAGCTTTAAGGAGAGCTGACAAGGCAACCAGTGTCCTCTGTGGCTTTGACCAGAGAGTCTCGCAGTAAAATCACACAACACAGCGTTCTGTTCACAGATCAGAGGGCAGCTTTCTCTAAAGCTCAACGCTTACTTTAACTTTCGACCAAAAAAAAAACAACTTTCGACAGAACACAGCGTTTTGCGCATGCATCCGAATATGGCAACACTACGGCAAGCCGGACGTAGTTAAGTGTATAGCTTCGCTACTTCTTTCTCTTCTGTCTCCGTTAATGTGGCCCGAACCAAAACGTGAACCCCCACAAAAATTATATCAAAACGACCAGCCCGGCTCCGAGATGTGTGCCATTACTTTTATTGGCAATTGGAGTTACCATGGCGACATATTTTGCTAACAAAAATGCTAAATTTCCCATTGGAAATGAATGGGAGTTAACTTTTCAGAGAAACTGAGTAACATATGGCGCCATTTTGGTTCAAAATACAAGGCAATGCATGCAATGTAGCCATTTTGGTTCAACAAGCAAATTAGGTGAAACGGCAATTTTGATTGAACAAGCAAATTAGGTGAAGCAGCCATTTTGATTGAACAAGCAAATTAGGTGAAGCGGCCATTTTGATTGAACAAGCAAATTAGGTGAAGCTGCCATTTTGATTGAAAAAGCAAATTAGGCAAAGCGGCCATTTTGATTTAACAAGCAAATTAGGTGAAGCTGCCATTTTGATTGAAAAAGCAAATTAGGCGAAACGGCCATTTTGATTTAACAAGCAAATTAGGTGAAGTAGCTATTTTGATTGAGATATTTAACTTGTATTTAGTACATTGGTAGCTGACAATGATCCCTAATAGTAATTAATTGAAAATCCAACATCCAAGATGGCAGACAAAGCAAAAAAGTAAAAATACTATAAATTGGTCAATTTTAGTGATATTGAACTGCAACTTGGTGTAGTGATAGCCGAGAATGTTTCCTATCAAATGCTATATCAAAATAAAAAATACAATATGGCTACCAAGTCTACTTTCAAATGGCTTTAACTCAGCCATCTTTATACATAAAGAGCTGAAATTTGGTAAGGTTGTAGCTGTGAACATTCTCACGTACTGAATCCAAATCAAAAATCCAAGATGGCCACCTTAGCTAAAAGTGAAAAAATGCCATAACTCTGCAATTTTTAGAGCTATTCAGCCAAAAGTTGGCAAATTGGTAGCAGACAATGATCCCTAATAAACAATGATTGAAAATCAAAAATCCAAGATGGCCACCTTAGCTAAAAGAGAAAAAACACCATACTGTAATTTGGCCATTTTATAGCTATTTAGCTGAAATTTGGTGTAATGGTAACTGAGATCGAACCCAAACACCTTTTACTATCAATTCTAGAATTTAATTTGGCTCTATGATGTGTGCTATTAACTTTTGGACCCATTTTGATTCAAGATGGCTGCCACAGGAACCTAAGCAAACACAAAATTGACTATAACTTGGTCATTCTTTGACATATTGAGCTGAAATTAAGTATGGTTGTAGCTGAGCTCGAGTTGTAATACATCCCTAATGAAACTTTTAAATCGGCGGCAGCCTGGAAGCCCCTGTCAAAGTTTCTCCAGGAACTTTCTAGTTCGTCTTTACAGTTTTATTGAACTTTTTAGTTTTATTTATCTTTTTACAATTTTATGTAACTTTTTATGTTTTATTTATCTTTTTACCATTTTATTTAACTTTTTACAGTTTTATTTATATTTTTGCCATTTTATTTATCTTCTTACCATTTTAATTACAAACCGGATTCCAAAAAGTTGAGACACTAAACAAATTGTGAATAAAAACTGAATGCAATGATGTGGAGATGGCAAATGTAATAGAACATAGATGACAGATCAAAAGTTTAATCGGAGTAAATGTAACATTTTAAAGGAAAAATATGTTGATTCAAAATTTCACAGTGTCAACAAATCCCCAAAAAGTTGGGACAAGTAGCAATAAGTGGCTGGAAAAAGGAAATTGAGCATATAACGAACAGCTGGAAGACCAATTAACACTAATTAGGTCAATTGACAACATGATTGGTATAAAAAGAGCTTCTCAGAGTGTCAGTGTCTCTCAGAAGCCAAGATGGTAAGAGGATCACCAATTCCACCATTGTTGCACAGAAAGATAGTGCAGCAATACCAGAATGGTGTTACCCAGCGTAAAATAGCAAAGACTTTTAAGTTATCATCATCAACCGTGCATAACATCATCAAAAGATTCAGAGAATCTGGAACAATCGCTGTGCGTAAGGGTCAAGGCCGTAAAACTCTACTGGATGCTCGTGATCTCCGGGCCCTTAAACGTCACTGCACCTCAAACAGGAATGCCACTGTCAAGGAAATAACAGAATGGGCTCAGGAATACTTCCAGAAAGCATTGTCAGTGAACACAATCCACCCGTTGCCAGCTGAAACTCTACAGTGCAAAGAGGAAGCCATTTCTAAGCAAGCTCCACAAGCTCAGACGTTTGCACTGGGCCAGGGGTCATTTAAAATGGAGTGTGGCAAAATGGAAGACTGTTCTGTGTCAGATGAGTCACGATTTGAAGTTCTTTATGGAACACTGGGACGCCATGTCATCCGGACCAGAGAGGACAAGGATAGCCCAAGTTGTTATCAACGCTCCGTTCAGAAGCCTGCATCACTGATGGTATGGGGTTGCATGAGCGCTTGTGGCATGGGCAGCTTGCATGTCTGGAAAGGCACCATTAATGCAGAGAACTATGTTCAGGTTCTAGAACAACATATGCTCCATCTAGACGTCATCTCTTTCAGGGAAGACCCTGCATTTTTCAACAAGATAATGCCAGACCACATTCTGCAGCAATCACAACATCATGGCTACGTAGGAGAAGGATCCGGTACTGAAATGTCCAGCCTGCAGTCCAGATCTTTCACCTATAGAGAACATTTGGTGCATCATAAAGAGGAAGGTGCAACAAAGAAGGCCCAAGACGATTGAACAGTTAGAGGCCTGTATTAGACATGAATGTAGAGCATTCCTATTTCTAAACTTGAGAAACTGGTCTCCTCTGTCCCCAGACGTCTGTTGAGTGTTGTAAGAAGAAGGGGGGATGCCACACAGTGGTAAAAATGGACTTGTCCCAACTTTTTTGGGATTTGTTGACGCCATGAAATTTTGAAACAACATATTTTTCTTAAAATGATACATTCTCTCAGTTTAAACTTTTGATCTGTGATTTGTGTTCTATTCTGAATAAAATATTAGATGTTGGCACCTCCACATCATTGCATTCAGTTTTTATTCACAATTTGTTTAGTGTCCCAACTTTTTTGGAATCCGGTTTGTATCTTTTTACCATATTATTTATCTTTTTACCCCATTTCTTCCATTTGTCACGTAACCTCATTTGTTAAGACGTTCCTGATGCATGTTCAATGTTGAAAATCCAAATTTTGAGGAACTTAATTAAACTTTTGTTTTGTTTTTTTGAATGTCCAGAGGACCAGACTTAGCTTTTTTAGATTAATTGAACTAAGTTTGAAAACTACAGGAAATATTGACTATGATAAGTGACATTAACCATTTACCATTTTCTGTTGAAAGCACTGGAACACATTGTCTGTTTTGAAAGTTTTTAACTGTATTATTAGCTACTTAACAGGAGGAGCTGAACCACAGTAGAGCGATGACATCACTCTGACACTGTTTCTTTGTGACACACGGTGTGCACAACATCTACACACAGCATTTATACAAAGTGGTGTTGCTTTTTAAAGTTATTATGGAGTAAGAAAATATTATTTCAATGCAAAATGCTGCAGATTTTAATAATACATGTAATGACCTTTACTTGGAATGCTGTTTGGTCGCTATAATAGTTCAGCGTTAAAAACTTCCTCGTCAATGTTGTGTATTGAACATAAAAAATAATGCTACATCTGAAGACGCAGGCGACAGTTGCCAGACTGAACCAAAACAACCAGCTTCATGTCAGAAGACCAAAAGATTCAGCTGGAAGACACTGAAACGTGAAGCTAATCAGGTTTCAAATCAGTTTTATGTCTAAAATGTTTTAATGCACTGAGCCTGTGGCAGTCAAATTCTTGTCATCTTAGTCATGTGCACCAGGTTGGACAAGACTGAAATCTCAAAGTGTGTGTTCATAAAACCTCATGTCTGTGGAGCCAGTTGTGTCCAGATGCTCATATTTTCACCAAATAGGGTGAAGGATAAAGCTGCTGTTTGTTGCACTAAAGAGTCCACGATAAACACAAACAGCTGAAGGTTCAAGCCACGAACGCCGTGATGTCTTTAAACACGTTTAGGGGTGGGAAATGCTGCGTACATTTAATAATAGCTCACCTGCCTTTCTGGAACACACAAAATGAAAGTACTGTAGGTATTTGAGATAAAACAAGGTGTAAAGTTACTTCTTATAATTGACATGATCAGGACAGAATCCCACAAGAACATTTCTGGTTCCAACAGGTTTTAAAAGCATGTCCATGGATGAACATGAGCATGATGCGTTGAAGAGGACATCGAACTAAAACTAAATGAAATGCAGAAGCAGTGGATAAACAGAGTTCACTTCAACGTTCGCAGCTAAAGCTGCTCTCTCAAATTTCTGTGGAGTAGTTCTGGCCCACTCCTTTTTACAACATTTCGTTCATATGGGCACAGCTCCCTCCTACACAGCTCTCAATTTTGTGGAAATTCAACATTTCCAAATGCAGAATGACGCAGTAGTTTGGAAATGGCTCTATAATTCTTAAGACGGCAACAATAATTTCTCAAAGATCATTGCTGACGTCCTTCCACCTTGGTGTCGTGCAAACACAAAGCTGTATGCTACAGCGTAACAAGATGACAAAACAACTACTTTTACTACTTTTCTATTTGTGAGGTGCAAATCCACTGATTGATACTTAGCCCTAACAGTGTACTTGTACATTACTTCTACATGTTCCCACGCACTACTTCTGCATTTTGCTTCCATTTTTGTTAAAGACATGCTGCAACATGACATGTGCTCATTTACATCATTTTAGAACCATGGAACAGTCAGATTTTTTTTGTTAAGATTCAGGTATACAAAACTTTATAATAGTGTAGTTTTTTTGTTGTTTTTTACAACTCAATGTATCATATTTATGCTTGATTGTATGATTTTTGATGATCATTCTGTGAGATAAGCAAGTTGCTGCTGAGTGCAGTTGAGCACAGAAAACTGAAATACCACCGACAAAATGATGTTTACAAAAAGCCCTGAGCATCTGTTACTTTGAGATACATCATTTTCAAGACTGAAATGATCCTTCTGTTATTTTGCTCTTCTGCTTCACAGATGTATTTTACCCTCTTGCACCACCTGGTGGTCCGCTGGCGACACTACATCCAGTAAGTACAAACCAAAAACTGATCTGAACTAACAGTTGTTTTAGACATAGACAATAAAACTAATTTCAAGGCTTATTTAATTTACTAAAAGTAAATTCTGTAAAGTGTCTAAAATACACTTCAGTATTTGTACCTTGCACACACTGCAGTATTTATAATAATAATAATGAACTCAATTTATAACGCACTTTTCATTAGTGAAAATCTCAAAGTGCTACACACATTCATAAACCGGTGGCGGCAGACTACCATGCAAGGTGCTTTCCAGTCCTACCGGGAGCAACTCGGGGTTAAGTGTCTTGCCCAAGGACACAACGACACATGGTGTGGGGAACCGGGATTCGAACCGCCAACCTTCCGATCGGGGGACGACTGCCATTTCCACTACACCACGGCCGCCCGATTTGTACTTGTATTTGTACCTTGCACACACTGCAGTATTTGTACCTTGCACACACTGCAGTATTTGTACCTTGCACACACTGCAGTATTTGTACCTTGCACACACTGCAGTATTTGTACCTTGCACACACTGCAGTATTTGTACCTTGCACACACACTGCAGTATTTGTACCTTGCACACACTGCAGTATTTGTACCTTGCACACACACTGCAGTATTTGTACCTTGCACACACACTGCAGTATTTGTACCTTGCACACACACTGCAGTATTTGTACCTTGCACACACACTGCAGTATTTGTACCTTGCACACACTGCAGTATTTGTACCTTGCACACACTGCAGTATTTGTACCTTGCACACACTGCAGTATTTGTACCTTGCACACACACTGCAGTATTTGTACCTTGCACACACCTCTGACATGTAAGAAACTCCACCCAGACTAATTGAAACAATACCTGAGGCTCAGCAGAAATGTTCAACTCACACCAGCTGAGTGGTTGTATGAGCTGCAAATCTGAGGGTTCCCTTCAATTTAGAATCTTGTTTTTAAAACCTCATCAGTCCCAGCTCAACCACTTTCTTGACACTTGTCACACACACACACACACACACACACACATACACAAAGAGGTGTGAGGCTGTTTCCTCACCGAGAGCTTGTCCACGTCTCCTTTGAGCACGCGCTCCAGGTACAGCTGCTTGAGTTCCCTCTCCAGGCGAGACGGCAGACCTGGATACATGGTGGAGCCTCCGGACAGCACGATGTGTTTGTAGAACTCAGGCCTGCAGGGAGCACCACACCACATCATCCACGAGTGAAACAAGTGACGCATTTTGACTAAGCACAGTGTCCAAACCTCCTTTTTCAATTGACTGATTTTCTTGAAAGAACTTTGGGTAATAAGTTTTATTAATATGTAATATGGCCCCATTCCTTTCAATGAGCGCTCTGCAGTTTTATGTTTGGTCTGTTACAGCAGCAGCTCTAACAGTGTTTCAGTCTTAGCTTTGATAGCACAGTGTATGCTGGACACACACACACACACACATATTGGCTGTGTCTCAATTCAGGGGCTGCATCCTCATGAGTGCGCATTTGTCGGCCGCATACGTCATTGCCCCGCGCGGAGGACTGTCCCAATTCGAAGACTCCTCCTCATGCGGCCGAGGAATGCGGCCTACTTCCTGCCGAAATCGAAGGATGCATCCGTGGAACCTTCAAGACGGAGGCTATCCCAGAATTCATAGCGCCAGCAGAGATTTCGCGGGGGGGGTGGGACTTTCTGCGTGCAGGGTCGGGGCTGCTGCGTGTTGTTGAGTCATCAGCTCGTTCTCAGCGCGAATATTCATTCAACCTTTATTTAGTCATCTCAAACAACCTCAGCTCGAATATATCTCATTAAAATTTTACTACAGAAATGACTAAAAAAAATGTGTTAGCTGAATATACAGTATATTAGTGTTTCTGAGTTTACTGTTTTTGAAGAACTGATTACAAATCAGATTATTTTACACGTGCGTAGCAAGGATTTTCTGAGGGGCAATCTTTTAAAACCCAGAGTGGACCTATGAAATGCAAGTTGTCCAGTAGCTCAGTTGGTAAATCAACCTGCGATTGGTGCAGAGATACTTTTCTCGAAGCTGGTTCGAATCTCACTCGGTACGGTTAAAACTTATTTTACGTTTGTCTTTTATTGGATAAAAAAAAAGGAGTTTCACAAACTCCTTCCTTTTAATCTCAGTCCTCATTTTTTTATCCAATAAAAGACAAACGTAAAATAAGTTTTAACCGTACCGAGTGAGATTCGAACCAGCTTCGAGAAAAGTATCTCTGCACCAATCGCAAGTTGATTTACCAACTGAGCTACTGGACAACTTGCATTTTGTAGGTCCACTCTGGCTTTTAACAGATCGCCCCTTATAAGCTGATTTATAATCAGTTCTTAACAAACAGTAAACTCAGAAACACTAATATATATACATGTATTCAGCTAACTAATATATTTTAGCGGCGTCCCTTCTCTTTCCACACACACAAAGCGGCACACAAGAACTTCCCACCCACTTCAAGAGAACGCCCCACCCACTTCAAGAGAACGCCCCACCCACTTCAAGAGAACGCCCCACCCACTTCAAGAGAACGCCCCACCCACTTCAAGAGAACGCCCCACCCACTTCAAGGCCGGCAAACCTGAAGGCTAGACCGTCCCATTTCAGCAGTTTCGCTCAGCCCACCCGGTCTTGTGAGTGCGTGGCCTACTCGGCCCAGCTAGGCTGGGTCCTCATGAGGACGCAGCCCCTGAATTGAGACACAGCCACACACACACGTTGGTTCTCACCTGGTGTCGATGTCAGCGGCCTGGATGGTGTTGAAGAGGAGCTCAGCCACTCCCACACCCTCCACGTTGATGAGGTGGGGCTGGAACAGAGCCTCGGGGGCTTCGAAGCGCTCTCCTCCCACCTTGATCACACGACCATCTGGCAGCTGAGACGTGTGGGAGGGATGACATGAACAGAGGAAACAGGCTTCAGTCTCACAGCACCCACGGGTGTAGAACTTCACAGTTTTACCTGCACAGTTGATCTTTAAAGGACAAATGTTTAGACTACTGATGGATATTCAAATGAGCAGAGTAACGTGAGCTTGTGAAAAGGCTTCATTCAGGTGGCTCAGTGGGAAGAAGCAGAAGCAGCCAGGCCACAAAGTGGCTGCACAGGAAATGATGCAACAGGCGGCTCAGGGCCCTTCAGCCACATTGCTCTCCTTGTTTCAGCACACTCGCCTACACCAACCAGAACACACACGTCACAGTCAGCTCCGAGACACAACACGAACACGACTTTACAACCAACGCTTACGTTCTGTGGTTCCCTACGGTGGCCGAGGGGTGCAAACGCGCTGCAAAAACAGAACAGCACGCTGCAAAAAGAAAACGGCGTTCCAAAAGTTGAAACACGCATCAAAATGAAAACAACAGCGTTCCAAAAGTTGAAACACGCATCAAAATGAAAACAGCAGCTTTCCAAAAGTTGAAACACGCATCAAAATGAAAACAGCGCTCCAACAGATGAGGCGCACTGCAAAAGATAAGTCGCGCTCCCAAAAGAGGACGACCTGCAAATACAGAACGAGCTGCAAATAGAAAAGCCACAACGGAAGTGCTCCAGACCACTAGGGGCAGTCGAACAAAGAACAAATCATAAGCATATTATAGTTTTCGGAATGGCAATAGTTATTTGTGTATTTTAACTTGAAGAATGTTTTACACATCAAAACTGTCCCATTGTATTTGTTTTAATAATGTGCGATAGAGTGATAACGTATTGATGCTTGGTTGGCTTAGTGGTCTAACACAATGCCTCGAATGTGGGAGATCTGGGTTCGATTCCCGGGCTCGGAAATTTTTGTGGTATTAATTTTTTTTTTTTAAGCCTTTTGTTTTGGATAAATCGGATGGAATAGATAAATACATCTACATGTTTATTATTTGTTGTTGCTTGGTTTATGTTGTTGGCAAGACTTTTAGCTTGTTTTAGGTTGTTGCTGGAGGAGGCGTGACAACCCCCAACCTCCTCCCCACGCCTGCTGCCTAAAACAAACTAAAACTCTAGCCACCAACATAAACCAAGCAACAACAAAGAATAAACATGTAGATGTATTTATCTATTCCACCCGATTTATCCAAAACAAAAGGCTTTAAAAAAAAAAAGAAATTAATACCACAAAAATTTCCGAGACCGGGAATCGAACCCAGGTCTCCCACATTCGAGGCAATGTGTTAGACCACTAAGCCAACCGAGCATCAATACATTTCATCACTATCGCACAGTATTAAAACAAATACAACGAGATAGTTTCGATGTGTAAAATATTCTTCAGTAATAAATAAGTTAAAATACACAAATAACTATTGCCATTCCGAAAACTATAATATGCTTATGATTTGTTCTTTGTTCGACTGCCCCTAGTGGTCTGGAGCACTTCCGTTGTGGCTTTTCTATTTGCAGCTCGTTCTGTATTTGCAGGTCGTCCTCTTTTGGGAGCGCGACTTATCTTTTGCAGTGCGCCTCATCTGTTGGAGCGCTGTTTTCATTTTGATGCGTGTTTCAACTTTTGGAAAGCTGCTGTTTTCATTTTGTTGCGTGTTTCAACTTTTGGAACGCTGCTGTTTTCATTTTGATGCGTGTTTCAACTTTTGTAACGCTGTTGTTTTCATTTTGATGCGTGTTTCAACTTTTGGAGCGCCGTTTTCTTTTTGCAGCGCGTTTGCACCCCTCGGCCACCGTAGTTCCCTCCACACAAAACGCACCTTGATGGTGGAGCGCGGCGCACCATATGTCTGAGTCCCAGAGGAAACAGTTCACCAGCTGTGAGCAACGAGCTAGTCTCTTCAGCTCACAACTAATATTAATGTAAAACTACATTTTATGTACAAATCCTTTGAAATAAACTATTTCTGTGGCTATTATTTTGCTAACAGAAAGAAAATAGTATGTGTATAATTTTAGGTTTAAATATCTTCAACAGATGTAGAACATGTCTCATAAAGAGGGCGATACCAGGCATCACAAATCTAGATGGAAAATGTTTCCAGTTAGTTCTTGCTCAGGGTTCATTCTACACACGTGACAACAAAAAGCATGGACACTGTGAGGAGTTCAACAAAGATGTCTCCTAAAAATCAGCTGCTTCATTTAGCCAAAATGGTTCCTTTTTGTTTCCTCCTCAAACATTCTTACTTCCTATACATCCTTATGAGTACTATATATAAATATATTGTTTATTGTAACTCAGTACCAGTGTACTCAGTGTCCAAGAGAGAACATGAATCCTCTCCATGACATTACTGACATTATCAGCAAGTCCAAGTCCTCATCCTGTCAACTTGACCCATTTCCCACAGTTCTTGTTAAGTCCTGTCTCCCGTCTCTGCTCCCTATCATCACTAATATCACCCACTCCTCCCTAACCTCTGGCATTGTCCCCACAGCCTTCAAATCTGCTGCCATCACCCCCATCATCAAGAAACCAGGGGCCTCATGTATCAACGGTGCGTACGCACAAAAACCGTGCGTACGCCATTATCCACGCAAAACTCCGTATGTATCAAAACAGAACTTAACGTGGAAATGTGTGCAGCCCCACGCCAGCTCCAGGGCTGGCGTACGCACGTTTCTGTGGTTTTGGTTCCATTGGCGACACCTAGAGGTGATTCTGAGAAACTGTTCATGATGTGAAATCATCATTGTTCACACCAAACACACATGATTAACAATTATTACATCCACATGGACGCAATTAGAATATAACCTGCAAAAAATATAAAAAACAGAAAGACTGAATAGTTTTGCACAGCTTAAATTCTTGTTTTTTGTTCATTTTTAGCTGTTTTAGCAGTTGAAGAACGTGATGCATGATGGGACAAGACGACGTTCCTCTGTTGCAGGGTATATTTAAATGAAAACAACGTTTTCTTTTTTTTATTCATTCCAGATTTAAAGAACACAAGAAAACTATTTTGTTTAAAAACACAAGAAATCCTCTGCTTCCTTTCATTTCATGTATTGTTTCATTTCTTGTTGTTTTTTCTAAATAGTTTTCTTGTGTTCTTTAAATCTGGAATGAATATAGAAAAAAAACAACATTGTATCATGTGGGAATTGAACTCATGAAGTTCGGGACGGAAGGCGGACGCGCTACCCAGTGACCCTCTAGGCATGTTGTTACTGCGTGGTCAACTTCTCGTTTAAAAGTGCTTGCCTACGCGTGCCAAACAAAACCTTTTTCCGTGCCTCTCTACCTCACTCAGAGGTGTCTCCAGTTCACAGTCCGTGAAGTTCCTCTTTTTTCCACGTTTCTACATGATTTGCAATAGAACAATGACGACATTCCTCTCGTGCAGGCAGGGCATATTTAAATGAATTTGCATATTTATATGGAGGCGTGTCAAAGGCGGAGTCGGCCACTCTCTCATGTGCGCTCAATTCCACGTTGATTGTGATGTACAAAAGGAATGTGCATGGATTCCGGCGTACGCACAGTTTGATACATCTGGATCTTTTTGTGCGTACGCCGTTTTCTGGATTTGACCGTACGTCACTTTTAAGTAAGAAGTCCACGCAAGTCTTTGTACATGAGGCCCCTGGTCTTGACTTCACCAACTTCAGTAATCTTTGTCCGATCTCCAATCTGCCCTTCATCTCCAAGATTCTTGAAAAAACTGTTGCTAGTCAACTTCACTCTCACCTGTCCAACAACAACATTTATGAAGAGTTTCAATCTGGTTTTCGCCCCCACCATAGCACCGAAACAGCCCTAGTAAAAATTACTCCCACCATAGCACCGAAACAGCCCTAGTAAAAATTACTAACAACCTTCTTCTTGCTGCTGACTCTGGTCTTCTGTCCATCCTCATTCTTCTTGATCTAAGTTCTGCCTTCGACACCATCTGTCATTCTATCCTCCTCAACAGACTAACCTCCATTGGCATCTCAGGTACCCCGTTAGACTGGTTCAACTCCTATCTCTCTGACCGCACTCAATTCATTCAGCTTAAATCCTTCCGTTCCCAGTCTTCCCCTGTCTCCACGGGTGTCCCCCAAGGCTCTGTCCTCGGACCCCTCCTCTTCATCATTTACCTCCTTCCTCTAGGTCACATCTTCCGCAAATACGGCGTCCATTTCCACTGTTATGCTGATGACACACAGCTCTACTTGTCATCAAAACCAAACTCCACCCACCCACCCTCCATCCTCACCGACTGTCTCAATGAGCTAAATCACTGGTTTTCTAACAATTTCCTTCAACTAAACAGTAACAAAACAGAAATCATTCTTGTTGGTACCAAAAACTCTATTTCAAAATCAGAACATCTTCTCGTCCCCCTTAACAACTCTCTGCTATCCCCCTCCCCTCAGGTCAAGAGTCTCGGTGTCATCCTCGACACCACTCTCTCCTTCACTTCACACATCAACAATGTTACTCGGTCTGCCTATTTCCACCTCCGTAATATTAACCGTCTCCGTCCTTCTCTCACACCCCGCTCCACAGCCATCCTGGTGCACAGTCTTGTGACTTCCCGTATCGATTACTGCAACTCCCTTCTCTACGGCCTCCCCAACAAATCTCTCCACAAGTTACAGATGGTCCAGAACTCAGCTGCCCGTGTCATCACTCAAACCTCCTACTATAACCACATCACTCCTGTCCTGCAGCAGCTCCACTGGCTCCCGGTTAAATCACGCATCATCTTCAAAATTCTACTTCTCACGTTCAAATCTATCCACAACCTTGCCCCTCCTTATCTATCTGACCTCCTACAAATCTCCATCCCATCACGCTCTCTCAGATCCTCCTCTTCACTACATCTCCATGTACCCTCTGCCCGCCTCTCCACCATGGGGAGCAGGGCCTTCACCTGCTCTGCCCCTCACCTCTGGAACGCTCTACCACCAGACCTTCGAAACACCACCTCCCTTTCTCTGTTCAAGACTGCCCTGAAAACACATCTCTTTAGACTAGCTTATCATTAACTTTACTAAATGTATTTTTATTATTTTGCATTTTATAATCTTTATGTATTTTATATTTCAATTTGTCACTGATAATGTTTGATCTGTATTACACTGTACAGTATTGGTTTGTTAAGTGTCCTTGGGTGTCCTGAAAGACGCTTTTAAATAAAATGATTATTATTATTATTATTATCATTATCATTATTATTATTATTAAATAGAAAACTTGACTTTTATTTTGTTAACTTTTTATTTAGTTTTATTTATAACACAACATGTCTTTACTCACTGAACATTTGAATAAGCAGAAGCAGCAGTGAATTTAATCTAGTGATCGACTCAGAACATGACCTGGCATCATGAAACCTTCAGAACACAAAATCACACTGAGCCAAGCAAGCAAACTAACTTTAGTCACTTCTGTCAACCTGCATGGAATTATTAAAACTAAATCATTTACAGGTGCCAGTTTCTACACTTCGTAACTTTTATTCCCCTTTCCTTAATAATTCACTTGGAATAACATCCATCTTTTCTCCCGTAGTTTTCCTTTCCACTGTTCCTTCCATCATTGACTTTAACCATTTGACTTTTTGTTTCCTGGCTTCTTTCTCCTTAAAGAGGAACTAAACCCAAAATTAACTTTTTTTAACTGATAAACTCCATAGAATGTGTTTAAAATGTCATCTAGCACTATGGCTGTGTTTATTCTCACATCATTGTGCATATCTGTGTAAATTGGCAATATTTGGTCTAAAAATGTGTTTACGGTAGTTCTATGGGTTGAACTGGTGGATTACACCTTAATTTTCTTATTTGTGCAAACGCTCATGTGTGACATGTCTGCTCATGTGTGATGTCACACAGGTGGTTCAAGCAGAGCCAATCCCCTGCAGAGATGAGAAGTGCATACCTTATATGGAAGTGCTGCATTTCACTCCTGACAAGCGGTTTTATTTTTCTTTTCATTTTCATTTTTTAGGCCTTTGGTTTTGGATGGAATGGGTGGAATAGATAAATACATCTACATGTTTATTCTTTGTTGTTGCTTGGTGTATGTTGTTGGCTAGAGGTTTAATTTGTTTTAGGTTGTTGCAGGTGGAGGCGTGAACAAAAGCACAACTCTACCTCCACCCCTCCTTGTCTCTCGACACGCCCATTTTCAGGGAGATTTTGGAAGGAGGAGTTACCGATCCACAGGGTGTGGCGTTGCTCTTTAACACCAACTTTATTCTTCAAGATGTTCTCTAGACACCATCAGCTGCACTTTTATAATCTTACCACGCACAACACAGACACGCTAAGCTAAGATGCTACACGCTCAGTTTCTCACACACCCCCACCCCTCGCCAGTGAACAATTTGCTGTAAGCTAATGTGCAACATGGAGGTGTCTCCCCCTCCCACCCCCCACCCCCACTACAACTGAACCACCAAAGAGAGGAGCACCTGCTAAGCCAAGTGGCCGAGGAAGAGTTTCTTAAAGTGAAAAAATGCCATCCACCTCCCAGGAAAACAAACTCTCCACTAGTTTGTATGTAAGTTTACAACTAGATCAACAAACATGGCCTTGATCTTCTAAGTACAACATGTTTCTTCCAGACTTTATGAATTAAATGTTCCAACTTTTTCCATATCTGATTGTTGGCGGCGCGGTTTTACACTGCTGCGGCTTCCGTGCGTACGTCCCTCTTAGGATGGTGCGTGCGCCAATTGCAACACTTTGTACCTTGGTGCAAATATGCCAATAAAGATCTATTCTATTCTATAACTAAATGTCATTTTTCTAAATCATCATGTACAGAAAAGATGAAATTAGTTTTCAACTGTCAAGTATTGATTTTGCTAACATTAATCTGTGCTGTCAGTGTATGAGGGGCAGAGCCACTGACATTCATTAAAGTTTTAATAGAATCCAAACATATTTGCATAGCAGTCTTCTGAATCAGATTCAGATGTGAGGTGCCTACAGGTTGCCACCCTGAACAGCCTGAACCAACATGGCTGTCTGTACCGTGTAGAACAAACATGGCTGTCTGTACCGTGTAGAACAAACATGGCTGTCTGTACCGTGTAGAACAAACATGGCTGTCTGTACCGTGTAGAACAAACATGGCTGTCTGTACCGTGTAGAACAAACATGGCTGTCTGTACCGTGTAGAACAAACATGGCCGTCTGTACCGTGTAGAACAAACATGGCCGTCTGTACCGTGTAGAACAAACATGGCTGTCTGTACCGTGTAGAACAAACATGGCTGTCTGTACCGTGTAGGACTCCACCAGCACGGTGGTCTCCAGGGCCAGCTTCTGCTCCTGCTCGATGTTGTAGCCCACGTAGCACAGCTTCTCTTTCATCATGCGCACTGTCTCAAAGTCTGCAGAGTGATTGAAGGCATAACCTCTCAACAGCAACAACTGCACACACACACACACACACACACACAAACACACACACACACACACACACACACACACACACTTAATGATCTGTTTAAAACAGCAAGCAGTGTCTCATAATGTTTGATGAGACTGGATACCTTAATGAGGTAGCGGGTGATGTCCCTGCCTGCGATGTCCAGGCGTCTTGTCAGATGAGGCAGACTGAAGCCCTCGTACACTGGACAAATATGTGTCACACCATCCCCTGAGTCCACCACCACACCGGTCAGAAGGCCTGGGACACAAACACAAGAGTTGAGTATCAATCCTAGAACATCAAAAAGGCGTTCAATACAAGATCAACTGGACTTTATTTGTTGCAGAAGACGTTTCGACCTCGATCCAGGAGGCTGGATAGAGGTCGAAACGTTTTCTGTAACAAATAAAGTCCAGCTGATCTTGTATTGAAGGCCTTTTTGATTTTATCATGTCCTGGACGACTGAGAATCTTCACCAGCCCAATCCTAGAACATGAACACGCTAAATCCAAACAGGACCAAAAATGGACACACAAGCAGAACCTGGAACAAAAACTACAAAGAAATACTCAACAGTTGGAAATAAACACAAATTAAGAGAAATGTACACTTCTACCATTTTGTTCTTGCAATGACACAAAATGATGCTGTTTTGACCAATGACAGTCTTTTCTCTGAGCCCAGACAGAGAAAGTGGGTCAAAAAGTCAAAGTTGTATAAAAAGCAAATACAGGATTATTTTAATTTGTAATTATTAAAAACTCCTAATATTACAGCATTGTTTTGGTAAAAAAAAAATATATATTATATATTATATATATATATATATATATATACAGGGAACCCCCGACCTACGACTCCATCGACCTACGGCGTCCCGGACCTACGAACGTATCATATTTAATAAAAATATGACATTACTGTATTAAAAAAAATATATAATAATTTTTTTTTTTTTTTTTTTTTGTGCTTAAATGTTCTTAATTTCATGTGTACATCACTTTGTTGCAGCTGTGGTTGTTTTAAAGGCTTTATAAATAATAATTATGATAAAAATGATCATTTCTGATCATTTTTGTCATGATTGCGCAATAATTACGCAACTTCCGGTCATAACAGGAAGAAGGTCGGTCATAACAGGAAGAAGGTCTCCAGTCACCGGAGGCCAGCCATCTTAGGTTAGTCACGGCTGCAGGCAGCCAGGTTTGGAAGACTGGTGACCAGGATGGCTTCATATGGATTAATTACGAGCTGGAAACGTCTCTGTGAACTTTGTGGATGTCTCAGGCAGCTGCAGATTTATCGCCGATGGTGCCAGGCCGCCGCGAGAACACCTCCGGCCTGGCTAGCTCCAGAAGCTAACAAGGGAGCTAACACGGGACGCAGCAGCGGCTTTGACCACCTCCAAGTAAGAAATTATATTTTTATTTAATTTATATTTTTATTACTGTACTGTATTAATTAATTACACTGTGTTAGGTGTGTTAGGATAGGCGAAGTACGTACTGTACAGTACTTGGTACCACAAAAAAAAAAAAAATACAGGACATCCCCGAGTGACGAGGGTACGGAAGGTCTGACCTGCGAACAGATCGACCTGCGAACCGTTCTTAGGTCCCAAACTCGTTCGTAAATCGGGGGTTACCTGTATATATATATATATATATATATATATATATATATATATATATATATATATATATATATATATATGGCTTGTTATCACTTTCGGCAAAACAAATTTTAAAATCCAGCTCATTTCACAATTACGTTCATTTATTAAGGAAAAGTTCAGCTCAGACATATATTTGCTATAATTTTTATCAAACAAATAATTGTTTTTAAGTGTTAATCTTCTTAAAAGCCTTGCTGTGCGCTCCTGTGGCAGACATTTGCAGCAGAGCTAAACGTAGGTGCGACCTATACACCGGTGCACCTATCTAGGGAGTTTCCCAATCTATTGGTGATAATTGGACAATGCGACCTATACACCAGAAAATACGGTATATACTTTTGTGAGGAAAAGATTGGTGAACAGAGGTGAAAAGAAGTCTTCTTACCTTGAGCATACAGTGTGAGAACAGCCTGAATAGCAATGTAGACTCCTGCAAACTGGTAGGTCTCAAACATCACCTGTCACAGGGATCAAGACATTTATTTTCAGAAAAACAAAAAAGGAACAAAGGGAACAAAAGCTAAAATTATTTTAGCAACAAGCAGCAAATAAAGTTTTCTGTGGATGGTGGAAGAAATCATTTGTTTTTTAAAATACATTTCCCTTCCTGGCACTACAGGATCTGCTTTGTGACGCGTTCTCTTATCAGGAAAGTTATCTTCAAGTTGTACAGGAAGAGAAACGATACCTCTATAATCTTCTCCCGGTTTTTGGTCGGGTTCATGGGGGGTTCAGTGAGCAGGATCTTGCAGTTGCGAGAGTCAATGCTGAGCTTCTCTGGGCCGAAGGTGTAATCCCACAGGTGCTTCATGTCATCCCAGTTCCTGACAATGCCATTTTCCATGGGATAGTTGACCTCCAGCATGGAGCGCAGCTCGCTGGCTTCATCTCCAACCATCAGGTCCTGGAAGAAAAAGAAGGGGTTAAATTGACCTGGCCATGCCATGCAGTCACTTCAACTTGCCTTCTTCATAAAATCTTTAAACCATTGGTCGGATGGCAACAGATGCATTCATAGAACTCTTCAGTTTAAAACTCAGTTACCCAGCATGCACTACAAAGCATTACAGTACTTTCCATGCATTCACACCTGGAAACACTTTCTGGCGCTGCAGCAAAGCACGTTTCTGTTTCATGTCCCATTCAAAGAGCCACATGCACGAGAGCCTGGCGGTGTCAACAGCTGCGGGGCTAGCAGCGTGTTCGCCACACAGTCAAACATCTCACGTTCCACTGCAGGCAGCCATTTTATGGGTTCATCATGTGTGCTTTGGCATCAACAAAGCACCAGTCCCAGGCATGTTTTAATAAAACAAAGCCAGATGTTCCTCTGTCTGAGACTCAGCTGTGTAGGAACACTTCCTCAGGACTAGCAGACAACTTCTCCTTACTGGACATTTTGAAAACACAATATAGTTTCTGTTTCATAAAAGATCTGTAACAGATACAGCCATGTGCTCCAGCTGACGTTTCCGTTTCTTTTGTCCTGACCGCTGCAGCAGCACTGAGCTGTCAGGGTGCATGCACATCAGACACCAGCTCCACCATCGATTCATCACAGGCATGGCTGCTAACAGCTACAGGCTGAACAACAGAGTACTTTAACAGAAAGTGCTGTATTTCTACCACACACCACAACATCTGGCCATCCATCCTCAACTGAACACCAAATATTAGAATTAGATGTGCAACACTGACATCAGAGGGAGTCAAGAAAACAAAACAAAGTTTGAGAAAAAGTTCATTTTTAGTTGGAGCATGCCATCTGACAGCTGTGCAGCAGCAGCAGGCACGAGCAGAGGCCCACAGCAACCTGGACTTACCATCTTCTGGACACTCTACTTCAACCAAGCAGAACAAAACACGGAGAAACAAACGAGGCAGGTAGAAAAGGTAATTTGAAGAAAACAAAAGAAAAACAGCAGAAAGGTAGTGCAGGGGGCTGTGCTTCAAACCAAACTAGTTTTCCAACAATATCCAAGACTTTTCAGTGAATGGATGAACCTAAAAACATTCTCCATGAATAAAAACTAACTTTGTTCTTTTACACCTGATTTTATGTCTTGACACATTTATCACTGCAATTCTAAATAGAAAACTCTTTCAAATAAAAATGTTCAGAACAGATGAGTATGAGTTTGTACCTTAATCTCAATGTTTCCCACTTTGGCTGTGGAGCGAATGATGGGCCTCCCAACCAGCGCAGGGAAGATGTGCTCGGGGAAGTTGGAGCCTGCGTAGCCACACTTGACAAACTGCAACACAACACAGCTGACATTCAACACCAACGCATCATGCACCGTGCAATTCAAATGCAACACATTTGTTCATTTGAAAACAACAAGATGAAAATTATTTGACTAACTCTAAGAATCCGTGCATGTCTGTAAAATAATGAAATACCTAATACTATGTACCGTACTTTACAAATTAAAAACTAAATTCTGAGTTGCCTTATATGGTAAATGGAGCTTATTTATATAGCACTTTCCAGCCCCCTATGAGGGGCCCCAAAGCACTTTACAATACCAACCATCCACCCATTCATTCACACATTCATACACCGGTAGCAGCAGACTGCCATGCAAGGTGCTTTCCAGTCCTACCGGGAGCAACTCGGGGTTAAGCGTCTTGCCCAGGGACACAATGACACATGGTGTGGGGAACCGGGATTCGAACCTCCAACCTTCCGATCGGGGGACGACTGCCAGTACCACTACGCCACGGCCGCCCCCCCTTATATGTTAACTAAGTGGTGCGTTGCTGAAAACGAGCTGTCAGAACACTCTGACATGTGGGTTTGTCTCTCGTCACTTCCTCCTGACAAACGGCACTTTCTTCTTCTTCTTTGGTTTCACACAACGCTCTTGACGTCCCATCTGAAAAAAGCCTTATAGTCAGTAACACGCTGAGGCAACATCCTTCTTGGCTGCTGACGAGGTTTAAATAAGGAAGTCCCTGAAGTTAAAAAAGGCTGTTTTACCTGTTCCCCTAAAAAAAAACTGAGTTGAATCAATTAAAAATGCTAACTTGGACAAAAGTTCAGAACTGCATGAAAACATGTGTCATCTCTACGGGTGATGTAAATGTAGCAGCTCTCCAGTGCAACATAATAAAGATGAAAATGGTCAATAAATACAGCGTATGATCCACTTCACGGTCAATACAAGACACAGAGCGGTGGACATTTGTTTTCTCCTCCCTCCAGTAATAAGCACTGGCCACACATGAATTAAACACAGGCACATCCGTGGGCAGCACAGTGTTACACATGACATCGTCGTGCCCTATTGTCAGCACGGTTGCTTTTTGAATACAACACCAGACCCTTTTGCTGTCCTTTAAAAGAACGAAGAACTGCTAAAACCTTATGATTTTATTGTTTTTCTATGATGTTATTTTAAGAGAGAAAACATGAATAAAGTTCATCTTGAGCTGTGTTCACAGCAGGTTGTGTAGTAAACTGTACTTGTAGAGCAACAAGTGATCTGCAGCTGAATTACTCAACTATAGGCACTTTGTTTTTGTTTCCTTCATTTTATTTCCTTTTACAGCCAGTAGTTTGTAATGTGCATGATTATTAAATTATTGTGTTTGGAGGCTAAAAGCAAACTAATCACATTCATCAATCACCAGCTGCGCTGATCGCTAAAGATTTCCATCAGCCATCGAAAATGTTTTTCTCCAAGCTCTTTTAAAATACTGTAGTTCTAAATCTGACAGTCTGTTAAAACAGTGTTTTTCAACCTTTTTTGAGCCAAGGCACAGTGTTTTCATTGAAAAAATCCCGAGGCACACCACCAACCAAAATTGTAAACATAGATACACTGTATCCGCCTACATTAAATATATAGTCATTCTTATCAAAGTGTCTTGAATAGGAATGAAATGAACACAAAATGTATTTTTATCATGTTTTATATTTCTTATTTCAAAGTGCACTTAACATGAAATTGCACTTAACATGCCTTGAAATAAACCTGAACCGTGCCACACCAATGTGTTCTTAAAATTAAAGAGGATGAAATTGCACTTAACATGCCTTCAAATACACCTGAACAGTGCCACACCAATGTGGTCTTAAAATTAAAGAGGATGAAATTGCACTTAACATGCCTTCAAATACACCTGAACAGTGCCACACCAATGTGGTCTTAAAATTAAAGAGGATGAAACTGCACTTAACATGCCTTCAAATATACCTGAACAGTGCCACAACAATGTGGTCTTAAAATTAAAGAGGATGAAACTGCACTTAACATGCCTTCAAATACACCTGAACAGTGCTACCATTCTCTCTACATTTTACTCACTTAGTGTGAAACCTGTGCCTGTTTGGATGAACACAAAGCTGATATTCTGGCACGAATTGAAGAAAACACACACACAAAGCTCTTCCTCAACAGCTTTCAGTCTCTCTCTGCTTTTAGTTTTCATGGCAGTTAGGCTGGAGAAGCTCACTTTGCACAGATATGTTGTGGAAAATGGGAGCAATGTCAAAATAGCTAAAAGTAAATCCAAAAGAGATGTAAGCCTTACTGTACAGTCTCACGTTCACAGTTTCTGCCTTCTTCTGATTTCCACTTGGGCCTTCATCTGGGTCCGTATTTTGTCCAGGGACCAGACCGGATTTAGTATTTTTTCTTTTGAAAAAGTTTTCCATCGCTGTTTGTTTGAGAAGATCCTCGCTGTTGGTTTGTTTTGCTCACTGCTCACGTCACGTTCATGCACCGCTACTTCTCTTGTTTTAATGTGCGACGCTATGCTCTATACTGCCACCTATCGCACGGTAAGGAAATTACACCAGTTAATAAAAATGTCATAATTTACTAATTTTTCACGGCACACCAGACGATCTCTCGCGGCACACTGGTGTTCCGCGGCACACTGGTTGAAAAAGACTGTGTTAAAACACTGAATGATCCCATAATGAATTAAAAATGTCTTCGAAACAATCAAATATATTTTCCCCTTAATTTATTTAATAAATCCAGGTATTTTAACAGACAAAACTAATATTTCAGCTGTGGAATAATTTAATAATAATACGATAACTGAAGCAGAACCAAAAGTTTTGATGTACTCGTATCTACTGTAATTAAGTACAGTACCACTGTTTTACTGAGTTTAGTTTAGGAGCAAACATTTAAGAAATCCACTCTCAACTTCTACAACATCCTGTTTAGCATTTAAGGGAATAAATACATACTGGTATTTTATTATTAATTATTTTTTTCAGCAGCTCTTTGTCAGGGGTCACCACAGCAAACTAACTCGCACGAAGACGTGACAATAGTTTTTACATCCATGTCCTTCCTGATCAACCAGCGAGCTACCACAGCCTCTGTGTGGAGCAGAGAGCTGCCTCTACGACACCCAACAGAGCACATGGCAGTTAAGGGCCTTGCTCATGGGCCCAGAGAGTGAGGCAAAAAGGTGTTTCACCTTCCCCACCTGCATTTAGATGTTGTCTGTCCGGGAAGTTGAACCAGCAACCTTCTGAGCAAAGGCCCACCTTCTCCAACCTCTGCGCCTCCATTCACACTTTTTAGGGAAACGAATGAATGTAGCTATACTTCACTAAATAATCATTTTTATTATTCATTTATTCTATCAGCTAATCATACACCTTTAGAGGACAAACTTCTACTACTGCGAGAAGTGTGTGTTTTTACATACTGATATTTTTACTGAATTTATTTATTCATATTTTTACTGAATTTATTTATTTATACTGAATTTATTTATTTATACTGAATTTATTTATTTATACTGAATTTATTTATTTATATTTTTACTGAATTTATTTATTTATATTTTTACTGAATTTATTCATTTATATTTTTACTGAATTTATTCATTTATATTTTTACTGAATTTATTTTATGAAAAGCTCTTTAGCATCGCCAATAATGTTAAAGCTAACTACTGTACCTTCATACATGATGTTTCATCTGCACACATGGCCTTAACATGTTTCATCTGCACACATGGCCTTAACATGTTTCATCTGTACACATGGCCTTAACATGTTTCATCTGCACACATGGCCTTAACATGTTTCATCAGCTGCACACATGGCCTTAACATGTTTCATCTGCACACATGGCCTTAACATGTTTCATCTGCACACATGGTCTGCACACATGGCCTTAACATGTTTCATCTGCACACATGACCTTAACATGTTTCATCTGCACACATGACCTTAACATGTTTCATCTGCACACATGGCCTTAACACGTTTCATCTGCACACATGGCCTTAACATGTTTCATCTGCACACATGGCCTGGCCTTAACATGTTTCATCTGCACACATGGTCTGCACACATGGCCTTAACATGTTTCATCTCTGCACACATGGCCTGGCCTTAACATGTTTCATCTGCACACATGGCCTGGCCTTAACATGTTTCATCTGCACACATGGTCTGCACACATGGCCTTAACATGTTTCATCTGCACACATGGCCTTAACATGTTTCATCTGCACACATGGCCTTAACATGTTTCATCTGCACACATGGTCTGCACACATGGCCTTAACATGTTTCATCTGCACACATGGCCTTAACATGTTTCATCTGCACACATGGCCTTAACATGTTTCATCTGCACACATGGCCTTAACATGTTTCATCTGCACACATGGCCTTAACATGTTTCATCTGCACACATGGTTACACATGGCCTTAACATGTTTCATCTGCACACATGGCCTTAACATGTTTCATCTGCACACATGGCCTTAACATGTTTCATCTGCACACATGACCTTAACATGTTTCATCTGCACACATGGCCTTAACATGTTTCATCTGCACACATGGCCTTAACATGTTTCATCTGCACACATGGCCTTAACATGTTTCATCTGCACACATGGTCTGCACACATGGTCTTAACATGTTTCATCTGCACACATAAGTGTCCTTGGGTGTACTGAAAGGCACTTTTCAATAAAATGATTATAATATTATTATTATTATTAACATGTTTCATCTGCACACATAGCCTTAACATGTTTCATCTGTACACATGGCCTTAACATGTTTCATCTGCACACATGGTCTTAAAGATCCACTGACGTGATTTTTCTACTATTCATCAAATTGCTCAAAATATATATATATTATCATTTAAATATGTTAGTTTTTGCAAACAAAATGATAAATCACTTTAATTTTGCTTTAAAAGTGATTTTGAACTTCAAGCTGTGTTTAATCATGGGAAATCCGTTTACACCCGAACGCACCATCTGTGATGTCATGTGCAGAGTTGAGGCAGAGCTCTTGGCTTGTCACGGTATGAGCAGCTCACATAAAAGTAAGTCTGATACGGCATCAGATCTAAATTAGATCCTGCTGTTTCTTGTTCCATCACCCAAACTATTTTCTGCTTCCCAAAATGAAGACAAATAGCTTAAATCTTCACCTAGATTGCTAAATTAGTCAGGTTTTAAAATGTCTGCTATTGAAGAGACTGGAGCCCTCTGCCTCTCACTCTGCACATTACATCACAGATGGTGCGTTCAGGTGTAAACGGATTTCCCATGATTAAACACGGCTTGAAGTTCAAAATCACTTTTAAAGCAAAATTAAAGTGATTTATCATTTTGTTTGCAAAAATTAACATATTTAAATGATAATATATATATATTTTGAGCAATTTGATGAATAGTAGAAAAATCACGTCAGTGGATCTTTAACATGTTTCATCTGCACACATGGCCTTAACATGTTTCATCTGCACACATGACCTTAACATGTTTCATCTGCACACATGGCCTTAACACGTTTCATCTGCACACATGGCCTTAACATGTTTCATCTGCACACATGGCCTGGCCTTAACATGTTTCATCTGCACACATGGTCTGCACACATGGCCTTAACATGTTTCATCTCTGCACACATGGCCTGGCCTTAACATGTTTCATCTGCACACATGGTCTGCACACATGGCCTTAACATGTTTCATCTGCACACATGACCTTAACATGTTTCATCTGCACACATGGCCTTAACATGTTTCATCTGCACACACCTTGGGTGTCCTGAAAGGCACTTTTCAATAAAATGATTATAATATTATTATTATTATTAACAAGTTTCATCTGCACACATGGCCTTAACATGTTTCATCTGCACACATGGCCTTAACATGTTTCATCTGCACACATGGCCTTAACATGTTTCATCTGCACACACCTTGGGTGTCCTGAAAGGCACTTTTCAATAAAATGATTATAATATTATTATTAACAAGTTTCATCTGCACACATGGCCTTAACATGTTTCATCTGCACACATGGCCTTAACATGTTTCATCTGCACACATGGCCTTAACATGTTTCATCTGCACACATGGCCTTAACATGTTTCATCTGCACACATGGCCTTAACATGTTTCATCTGCACACATGGCCTTAACATGTTTCATCTGCACACATGGCGTCTTAACATGTTTCATCTGCACACATAAGTGTCCTTGGGTGTACTGAAAGGCACTTTTCAATAAAATGATTATTATAATATTATTATTATTAACAAGTTTCATCTGCACACATGGCCTTAACATGTTTCATCTGCACACATGGCCTTAACATGTTTCATCTGCACACGTGGCCTTAACATGCTAGTCTGCAGAGTAATTAATTTATGTTTTAGTATGTCAGTCTGGTTATTGTGTCAGTACCCGGAAGTTAAAACAACCCTTATCTGTGTTGCATGTCAACAGCAGCTAATTGTTCCGTAATTATTCAGAACAGCTCGAACTTTATTGCGTTATTTGTTTTTACCCAGCATAATTACTAATCACTGCCAATTTGTTTGTTTGTTTGTTTGTTAGTGAAAATCCAGAGGTTCCTCATTGAGCTGGCTCGGCCTGGTTCAAGCTAGCAGCAGCGAACTGGAGCTGTTTGTCTGGTTAAAACAACCAAGTGACTGGAGGACATGATGGACCCGTTCATTCAGAGTGAACAAACCAGCTGTTTAACACACAGCTGTTTAACACACAGCTGTTTAACACATAACAGCTGTTTAACACACAGCTGTTTAACCTGCATGCTAGTTAGCATGTTTAGCTCAGTTCGCGCTGCTCACACAAACAGTTTCTCATCGTGTGATTTAAAATGTGTGAGAGCCTGACTCAAACTGTAAATCCAGAGTTTTGACGTGTCGTTCACAAACACTTTGTGTGATGTTGTCCAGTCAAACCAGATGAATGAGAGTTAGCATGCTAACAGGATGCTAACAGGCTACACGCCCAGTGCAGGCTAACTGACAGCCTCCACTTCCGGTTTCATTAAAACAATGTTCCGACATCAAACAAGCCGCGACTCGACAGAACACACACCTACCCCGGTTCCATTGTCACAGACCACCACTTTCCTGCCCTGGCTGTCCATGATGTGAAGCCCCAGCTGCGGCTGAACCTCCCTCAACTTTCTTCAACAAGCCCGGAAGAAGACACTGCAGGCCGGCTGCTGGGAGGAGGAGGAGGAGGAGGAGGAGGAGGAGGAGACGAGCCGCTCCTCCAACAGCTCAAAATCTTTACTAAACCCGACCATGTTCAAACGACTATTCTACTTTGCTTAAACCAATGTACGGTTCCGGGGCCACATGTGGCCCTTTGGTCATTGCAGTGGCCCTTCATAGCTTTTGTCAAAAATAACTGGAATCATCGATGTCATTTATAATCACAACCACAAAAAGGTGGCTAGTTTCAACAGTTTTCTGTTTTGATCACATGCTAGTGCTACCGTCGAAATACAATGCTTGTTTTTCATAAAACAGAGCTGCATGTTGCAACACTAACCAAACAAAACACGAATAAACACCATGGGCGTCAGAAGCATCTGTAATGTCGGGGGGACATGTCCCCTTCACATATAATCCAGCAAAAAGTAGTATACAGTACTTCAAGTATACTTCTTTTTGCTAAGGGATTGCAACGCCTATGATGATAAACACCCAGATATCTTCATAAATCCTCTACCACATGACTTACATACAACGCTTGGGTTTATCGTTAAACCTAAAGCAACTTGTCTAAATAAAATCAACACATACATATAATCAGTCAAATGAATAAATACTAATTTGTTGCATTATTTTTTTATCGGTCTTTTGCACGTGACGTCACGGCTCATATCTTTTTGCACTTACGGTCGCCATTTTCCGGGGATACCCGTTCATTTAAACAGAGGAAGTCCATGTTAAACACAGTGCGATACAGAACAATAACATCAGCAAAATGCAAACTAAATATAAAAATGAGCAGAAGCCTTATAGAGAGAAACTCAACCTTGAAGCCAGAGAACGTTACATGGTGAAGTTAGCTTCAATTAACAACATTGATCCTTACGAGGTAGCAGCTAAGGCATGGACTTCCTCTGTTTAACTGAACGGGTATCCCCGGAAAATGGCGACCGGGAGTACAAAATGTCACGTGTCTGCAAAAGACCGATTCATTTATTCATTTCATTTTCATTAAAAACACAGATACAATAAAAAAACATACATAAAATGAAAGGAAGCAGAAGAAAATTTCTTATCATATCTGCTCCCTCTTAAACAAAATCAAATCAAACTATCAATTCAAACAATAATTATTCATATATAATACAGCAAAAAACATAACTCATAGTTCCACGTTTAGCAAAATAGATATTAATCTGTTATATATATCTTTCCAACAAAATAGTTTTTATCTTTTTCTTAAATATAAACATTGACTTCATTAATTTTTACATCATCCTCCAAACCATTCCACAGACCCATTCCCTGTGTTGTAGTAGACCGACCCTTTAAACTGGTTCTATACTTTGGTTTAACAAAAATATATATTCCCTTCAAATTACAACAACTCGTCCTCTTTACAAAATATGCTTGAATGTTTGATGGTAGCAAGCAATTCTGAGCTTTAAACATAAGTAAAATAATATTATAATCCACAAAATCATAAAACTTAAGTAATTTCAATTGACAAAACAGAACATTAGGGTGACAATAACTCTTTCTTGTTATAATTCTTACAGCTCTTTTTTGCAAAATAAAAACAGGCTTTGTAACGGTTTTACACGCTGTACCCCAAACATCGACACAATAAATTAAATGCAGGACTACAAGTGTATTATAAAGTAAATATAAAGCATTATTGTTTAATAAGTCCCTTACTCTATATAATACTGCATTGGACTTAGACATTTTAATTTTTACAAGATTTATATGCTGTTTCCATGACAGTTTATCATCAATAATTACACCCAGAAACTTTACCTCATTCACTCTACATATCTTAATACCATCAATTTTGAAAGAAAAATCCAAAGTTATCTTTTTTTTTGTTACTAAATATCATAAAATTAGTTTTTATCAACTTTCAATGATAACTTATTTAATTTAAACCAATCCTGTATTTTAACAATCTCCTTGTTTATCAACTCAAACATCTGTTCTACCCAAACAGAAAGAATGATATTTAAAGATTAATAATATTTAAAGAGTTCTTACTTTTTCAAGTGTGTGTGTGCATGTATGCTTTGTACCACTGCAAAACAAATCTACCCTTGGGTATAAATAGAGTAAGTTAACCTAACACTGCAGGGGTGCACAGGGGTTAGAGAAGGTGGGCCTGTGATTGGAAGATCGCCAGTTCAACTCCTGGTACAGACAACATCAAAGTATATCAACTACATGTGAAGATTCTCAGTCATCCAGGACATGATAAAATGAAAAAACGTACAATACAATAAAGTCCAGTTGTTTCTGTTTTGAACGTTTTTTTGATTTTATCTCAACTACAGTCCCAAATGAGTTGAAAAGGAGGCACTGTGGACGAATTCCCGTCAACCTGGCGGCAATGCTCAAGTACCTGACCGCTGAGATCCTAGAGCTGGTGGGAAAGTACGAACCAGATTCCAAAAAAGTTGGGACACTAAACAAATTGTGAATAAAAACTGAATGCAATGATGTGGAGGTGCCAACATCTAATATTTTATTCAGAATAGAACACAAATCACAGATCAAAAGTTTAAACTGAGAGAATGTATCATTTTAAGGGAAAAATATGTTGTTTCAAAATTTCATGGTGTCAACAAATCCCAAAAAAGTTGGGACAAGTCCATTTTTACCACTGTGTGGCATCCCCCCTTCTTCTTCCAACACTCAACAGACGTCTGGGGACAGAGGAGACCAGTTTCTCAAGTTTAGAAATAGGAATGCTCTACATTCATGTCTAATACAGGCCTCTAACTGTTCAATCGTCTTGGGCCTTCTTTGTCGCACCTTCCTCTTTATGATGCACCAAATGTTCTCTATAGGTGAAAGATCTGGACTGCAGGCTGGACATTTCAGTACCGGATCCTTCTCCTACGTAGCCATGATGTTGTGATTGCTGCAGAATGTGGTCTGGCATTATCTTGTTGAAAAATGCAGGGTCTTCCCTGAAAGAGATGACGTCTAGATGGAGCATATGTTGTTCTAGAACCTGAACATAGTTCTCTGCATTAATGGTGCCTTTCCAGACATGCAAGCTGCCCATGCCACAAGCGCTCATGCAACCCCATACCATCAGTGATGCAGGCTTCTGAACGGAGCGTTGATAACAACTTGGGCTATCCTTGTCCTCTCTGGTCCGGATGACATGGTGTCCCAGTGTTCCATAAAGAACTTCAAATCGTGACTCATCTGACACAGAACAGTCTTCCATTTTGCCACACTCCATTTTAAATGACCCCTGGCCCAGTGCAAACGTCTGAGCTTGTGGAGCTTGCTTAGAAATGGCTTCCTCTTTGCACTGTAGAGTTTCAGCTGGCAACGGTGGATTGTGTTCACTGACAATGCTTTCTGGAAGTATTCCTGAGCCCATTCTGTTATTTCCTTGACAGTGGCATTCCTGTTTGAGGTGCAGTGACGTTTAAGGGCCCGGAGATCACGAGCATCCAGTAGAGTTTTACGGCCTTGACCCTTACGCACAGCGATTGTTCCAGATTCTCTGAATCTTTTGATGATGTTATGCACGGTTGATGATGATAACTTAAAAGTCTTTGCTATTTTACGCTGGGTAACACCATTCTGGTATTGCTGCACTATCTTTCTGCACAACAATGGTGGAATTGGTGATCCTCTTACCATCTTGGCTTCTGAGAGACACTGACACTCTGAGAAGCTCTTTTTANTTCCAGACATGCAAGCTGCCCATGCCACAAGCGCTCATGCAACCCCATACCATCAGTGATGCAGGCTTCTGAACGGAGCGTTGATAACAACTTGGGCTATCCTTGTCCTCTCTGGTCTGGATGACATGGCGTCCCAGTGTTCCATAAAGAACTTCAAATCGTGACTCATCTGACACAGAACAGTCTTCCATTTTGACACACTCCATTTTAAATGACCCCTGGCCCAGTGCAAACGTCTGAGCTTGTGGAGCTTGCTTAGAAATGGCTTCCTCTTTGCACTGTAGAGTTTCAGCTGGCAACGGTGGATTGTGTTCACTGACAATGCTTTCTGGAAGTATTCCTGAGCCCATTCTGTTATTTCCTTGACAGTGGCATTCCTGTTTGAGGTGCAGTGACGTTTAAGGGCCCGGAGATCACGAGCATCCAGTAGAGTTTTACAGCCTTGACCCTTACGCACAGCGATTGTTCCAGATTCTCTGAATCTTTTGATGATGTTATGCACGGTTGATGATGATAACTTAAAAGTCTTTGCTATTTTACGCTGGGTAACACCATTCTGGTATTGCTGCACTATCTTTCTGCACAACAATGGTGGAATTGGTGATCCTCTTACCATCTTGGCTTCTGAGAGACACTGACACTCTGAGAAGCTCTTTTTATACCAATGGTAAATGGAGCTTACTTATTTAGCGCTTTCCAGCCCCCTTTGAGGGGCCCCAAAGCGCTTCACAGTACCAACCATCCACCCATTCATGCACACGTTCATACACCGGTAGCGATAGACTGCCATGCAAGGCACCAACCAGTCCTACCGAGAGCAACTCGGGGTTAAATGTCTTGCCCAGGGACACAACGAGGTATGCCGTGACCGGGGATCGAACCCAAGACCTTCCGGTCCTGAGCCGGCTGCCCTGCCTCTACACCATCTCGGCCCCAATCATGTTGTCAATTGACCTAATTAGTGTTAATTGGTCTTCCAGCTGTTCGTTATCAAAGTCAAAGTCAACTTTATTGTCAGAACTGCAATATGTACAGGACATACACAGGATTGAAATTGCGTTTTCTCTCAGTCCCTCGGTGCAACAGTAACCATTTAAACACTAAACAATTAATAAACAAGCATAAAATGAAATAATAAAAGTTTAGTACTGTCCTGAGTTTTTTGCATAGTAGTTTTTCATAGTAGTAAAAAAGTATAAAAAGTTTCACCAACACCAAAACACCAACATTTAATAAACATAATCATAAAATGAAATAGAGTGTAATACTGTCCTGAGTTTTTTCATAGTAGTTTTCCATAGTAGTATAAAAGTATAAAAAGTTTCACCAACACCAAAAATGAAATAGAGTGTACTGTAATACTGTCCCGAAGTATAAAAAGTATATCTATCCACCTTATTCCGGGGGTGTCACTGTAGAAACGAATGTGCATTGTACTTCCTGTCCGACACCGGAAGTGCCTGTATTCCATAGGCGGAGTATGGATCGCGGGTGTTTTTGAAAGTTATTTTCATTCATTTTATCGGAGCAAACACAGCTTTTGTTTAAACGGAACGTTTACTGAAATGTCCTACCGGGGTTCAGGTACCTGCTGTGCTGTTCGCGGCTGCACCAACAACCGGACCAAGCTAAATCTTTGGCTAAAACAACAGTGTTTTCAACACGGACCCAAAACAAAGAAAGAGTGTTCCTGCATCCTTCTCTATGGCTGTGTCTGCGCGATCAGGTAACATCTGTAATTTCTTTTTATTCAGGGAGGGTTTATTAATGAGAGTTTTGGATGATTTACTGTCTTAAAATGATATATGTCAGGCGCGACCGGTGTTACAGAACACCGTGACTTTTAGCCGAGATAGCTGCTAACAAACGTTAGCCGAGAGACAGGAGCAAACGCGTTGCTATTTATGTATTTTTAAATTATGTCTGCGCGATCAGGTAACATCTTTTTATTCGGGGAGGGTTTATTAATGAGAGTTTTGGAAGATTTACTGTCTTAAAACGATAGATCTCAGACGCGACCGGTATTTTTAGCCGAGATAGCTGCTAACAAACCTTAGCCGAGAGGCCGGAGCAAACGCGTTCGCTATTATGTCTGCGCGATCAGGTAACATCTGTAATTTCTTTTTATTTGTCCCTCCTCTTTTAACAAAACGAGTGGTGTTCCCACATTTTTAATGAACTAAAACAACAAAGTTTGGACTGTCTTCAACTGTATTACTCGCATGTAAACAAACGGTGTTTCCGGTCAACCGGAAGTCGTGTGCACATTTCGCGCAAAGCGTCATGGGGCGTAGGAATAAGGTGGATAAAATAAATGAAGGTTCTGGCATTTGACATTTGTAAAGAGTGACAAAGCAGCATATGGGGTTAATGTACACAGCATATGTATGAGGTAGTTGATATTGGTATAGAAACAAAAGGGCATTATGCAATAAGGCTAGTAAAAACAATATATACTGTATATCAGCAGTAGTGTAGATATAAAGTCTATGTAAACAGTAGTAATAAATGTCAACTTCTTCTTCTTCTTTCGGCTTTTCCCTTTTCAGGGGTCGCTACAGCGAGTCATCCTCCTCCACCTCACTCTGTCCTCTGCATCCTCTGTCCTCACTCCAACTACCTCCATGTCCTCTCTAACTGCATCCATATATCTCCTCTTTGGTCTCCCTCTTTGTCTTTTTCCTGGCAGCTGCATTTCTAACATCCTTCTACCAATATACCCACTGTCCCTCCTCTGGACATGTCCAAACCATCTCAGTCTGGCCTCCCTAACTTTATCTCCCAGTTGTTCAACATGTGCTGTACCTCTGATGATCTCATTCCTGATCTTATCCATCCTTGTCACTCCTAAGGAGAACCTCAGCATCTTCATTTCTGACACTTCCAGTTCTGTCTCCTGTCTTTTTGTCCATGTCTCTGTCTCCAGACCATACAACATAGCTGGTCTCACCACTGTCTTGTAAACTTTTCCTTTGACCTTTGCTGACACCTTTTTGTCACAAATCACTCCTGAAACTTTTCTCCATCCACTCCATCCTGCCTGGACTCTCTTCTTCACCTCTTTACCACATTCCCCATTTTCCTGGACAGTGGACCCCAAGTACTTGAAGTCCTGCACCTTTGTGACCTCTGACCCTTGTAGCCTCACTGTTCCACTGGCCTCCCTCTCATTCACACACATGTACTCTGTCTTACTACGGCTGACTTTCATTCCTCTTCTTTCAAGAGCATACCTCCACCTCTCCAAGTTCTCTTCCACCTGTTCCCTGTTCTCACCACAGATCACAATGTCATCTGCAAACATCATAGTCCATGGGGATTCCTGCCTGACCTCATCTGTTAGTCGGTCCATCACCAGAGCAAACAAGAAGGGGCTCAGAGCCGATCCTTGATGCAATCCCACCTCCACCTTGAAGCTATCTGTCACTCCTACAGCACATCTCACCACTGTCCTGCTGTCTTCATACATGTCCTGCTGTCCTCATACATGTCCTGCTGTCTTCATACATGTCCTGCTGTCCTCATACATGTCCTGCTGTCTTCATACATGTCCTGTACCAGTCTAACATACTTTTCTGCCACTCCAGATTTCCTCATGCAATACCACACCTCCTCTCTTGGCACCCTGTCAGATGCTTTTTCTAAATCCACAAACACACAATGGAGTTCTTTCTGACCCTCTCTGTACTTCTCTATCAACATCCTCAAAGCAAAGATGCATCTGTGGTGCTCTTTCTTGGCATGAAACCATACTGCTGCTCACAGATAGTCACCTCTTGTCTAAGCCTTCCTTCCACAACTCTCTCCCAGATCTTCATTGTGTGGCTCATCAACTTAATTCCCCTGTAGTTGCTACAACTCTGTACATCACCCTTGTTCTTAAAAATGGGAACCAGCACACTTCTTCTCCATTCTTCAGGCATTTTCTCACCCTCAAATATTCCATTAAATATTTGAGTCAAAAACCTCACTGCCATCTCTCCAAGACATTTCCAAACCTCCACTGGTATGTCATCAGGTCCTACTGCCTTCCCCTTCTTCATTCTTTTCAGAGCTTTCCGGACTTCACCCTCACTAATCTTTCCCACTTCCTGGTCCACAGTTTCTATTACCTCCACTCTTCTTTCTCTTTCATTCTCTTCATTCATTAGCTCCTCAAAGTAATCCTTCCATCTTCCCATCACACTCTCCTCACTTGTTAGAACATTCCCATTCCCATCTTTAATAAGCCTAACCTGCTGCACATCCTTTCCAGCCTGATCCCTCTGTCTTGCCAATCGGTACAAGTCCTTCTCGCCCTCTTTAGTGTCCAGTCTCCCATACAACTCATTGTACGCCCTCTGCTTTGCCTTAGCTACTTCCCTCTTTGCTCTATGTCCCATCTCCTTATATTCCTGTCTCCTCTCTTCAGTCCTCTCACTGTCATATTTCTTCTTGGCTAATCTCTTTCTTTGAATGGCGTCCTGCACTTCACTATTCCACCACCAGGTTTCCTTATCATCCATTCTCTGTCCAGATGACACACCAAGTACCTTCCTACCTGTCTCTCTAATTACTGTTGCTGTAGTAGCCCAGTCACTTGGAAGCTCTTTCTTACCACCCAGAGCCTTTAACAGCTCGTCTCTGAATTTCTCACAACATTCTTCCTTCTTTAGCTTCCACCATTTGGTCTTCTTCTCTGATTTTACTCTTTTTCTCTTCTTCGCAACAACAGTCATTCTACACACAACCATCCGATGCTGTCTGGCCACGCTCTCCCCTGCTACAACCTTACAGTCTCCAATCTCCCTCAGGTTTCCTCTTCTACACAGAATGTAGTCGACCTGTGTACTCCTTCCTCCACTCTTATAGGTCACTCTATGTTCCTCCCTCTTTTGGAAATAGGTATTGACTATAGCCATTTCCATTCTCTTGGCAAAATCCACCACCATCTGTCCTTCCTGGTTTCTTTCCTTGACACCAAACCTACCCATCACTTCCTCATCCCTCTGTTTCCTTCACCAACATGTCCATTCAGGTCTGCTCCAATCACCACTCTTTCCTCCCTGGGAATACTCTCTATCACTTCATCCAAATCTTTCCAAAATGTATCTTTCTCCTCCCCATCACATCCAACCTGTGGAGCATAACCACTGACTATGTTTAGCATCAGACCTTCTACTTCTACCTTCAGACACATCACCCTATCTGACACTCTCTTCACCTCTACTACATTCTTTGCCAACTCCTCCTTCAGGACCACCCCTACTCCATTTCTCTTTCTATCCACACCATGGTAAAACAGTTTGAACCCTGCTCCAATACTGCGAGCCTTGCTGCCCTTCCACTTGGTCTCTTGGACACATAAAACATCTACCTTTCTTCTCTGCATCATGTCAGCCAGCTCTCTACCTTTGCCTGTCATTGTCCCCACATTTAGAGTTGCAACCCTCAGTCCTACATTCTTCACTTTCCTCCTCTCCCTCTGTCTCCTGACACGTTTCCCTCCTCTGGGTCTTCGACTAATAAATGTAGTAATAAATGTAAGCAGTATTATGACTATAGGCAGTAACGTAATACAGACATTAGTGCAAATATGAGAAGTAGTGCAAACTGAATGAGCACATGACCGAGAGTTTAGTGAATAACCCGTTTGATGACACAGAGTCCAGTGTTAAAAACTTTGTGTTGAGTGGTAATGTGTGAGAAAGTTTTTTGTGTTAAGGCAGTTCAAATGGGAGGGAGGCAGAGCAGGCAGAGTGTTAAGCATCCTGACTGCCTGATGAACAGAGCTGTCTCTCAGTCTGCTGGTTCGAGCCTGGAGACTCCTCAGTCTCCTCCCTGATGGCAGCAGTCTGAAGCAGCTGTGTAGTGGGTGTGTGGGATCACCTGCCATGCAGAGGGCTTTCCGAGTGAGGCGGTTGCTGTGTAAGTCCTGCAGTGAGGGCAAGGAGGTGCCGACGATCTTCTCAGCTGCTCTCACGATGCGCTGGAGGCTCTTGCGGCAGGATGCAGTACATGCACCAAACCACACAGTGATGCAGCTGGTCAGGACACTTTCTATGGCACCTCTGTAGAAGGTGCACATGATGGGGGTTGAAGCTCCAGCCCTTTTCAGCTTGCGGAGAAAGTAGAGGCGCTGGTGAGCCTTCTTGGCCAGTGATGCAGTGTTCCTGCTCCAGGACAGGTCCTTTGAGACGTGCACTCCCAGGAACTTGGTGCTGTCCACTCTCTCCACTGCGGTGCTGTTGATGGTCAGAGGGGCATGTTGTGCATCCCTCTTCCTGAAGTCCACAACAATCTCCTTTGTCTTCTCCACGTTGAGAGTGAGATTGTTGTGTCCGCACCACAAGGCCAGGCGGCTCACCTCGTTCATGTATGCTCAATTTACTTTTTCCAGCCACTTATTGCTAATTGTCCCAACTTTTTTGGGATTTGATGACACTGTGAAATTTTGAATAACATACATTTCCTTTAAAATTTTACATTTACTCAGATTAAACTTTTGATCTGTCATCCATTTTCTATTATGAATAAAATATTGACATTTGCCATCTCCACGTCATTGCATTCAGTTTTTATTCACAATTTGTTTAGTGTCCCAACTTTTTTGGAATCCAGTTTGTAGGCTTGTGACAACGGGAGGATCATCCCCCATTGTCTGTCTGTGGTGACAAGGAGTTCGTTAGCCTGCAGGGAGGAGTGACCATCACTCAGGGAGGACTTCTGCAGTCCTGCTGCCCAGGAGGACCGAGAGGTCCGCCGGATCTGACAGCAAGCGGGATCCAAGTGGACAGATCAGCATCTGTGGCCAGATTCTGCAGATTTGTTGCAGGAGATCCTTACAGCTATCAGCATCAACAACTCTTGTATGAAACCAGGATGCTAAACCATGACAACTCTTAATTTCCCTCTGGGATTAACAAAGTATTTTTGAATTGAAAATGTGGGTGTGATAGGTGAAGCACCCACACCTGCCTCCACCCTCATCTGCCCCACTCTGGGCCCTTGAGCAAGGCCCTTAACCCACACCATCTGCTCCTCCAGGTGCCCTAGATGCAGCGCTCTGCTCCACACAGAGGACTGTGGTAGCTCGGTGGTGTGTGGTTGTGTCAGGAAGAACATCTGGAAATAACAGACTGTTAAGTCTTTGTGCGACTCAGTTCACTGTGGTGACCCCTGAAGAAGGAGCAGCCGAAAGAAGAAGAAAAAGAGAGTACACTGCAGCTCTGCTCTTCTGGTGCTCAGTGATGAAGAGTTTCCTCTTCAGTGATGAAGACAGTTTCCTCTTCAGTGATGAAGACAGTTTCCTCTTCAGTGATGAAGACAGTTTCCTCTTCAGTGATGAAGTTTCCTCTTCAGTGATGAAGTTTCCTCTTCAGTGATGAAGTTTCCTCTTCAGTGATGAAGTTTCCTCTTCAGTGATGAAGAGTTTCCTCTTCAGTGATGAAGTTTCCTCTTCAGTGATGAAGAGTTTCCTCTTCAGTGATGAAGAGTTTCCTCTTCAGTGATGAAGAGTTTCCTCTTCAGTGATGAAGACAGTTTCCTCTTCAGTGATGAAGAGTTTCCTCTTCAGTGATGAAGTTTCCTCTTCAGTGATGAAGTTTCCTCTTCAGTGATGAAGAGTTTCCTCTTCAGTGATGAAGTTTCCTCTTCAGTGATGAAGTTTCCTCTTCAGTGATGAAGTTTCCTCTTCAGTGATGAAGTTTCCTCTTCAGTGATGAAGAGTTTCCTCTTCAGTGATGAAGTTTCCTCTTCAGTGATGAAGAGTTTCCTCTTCAGTGATGAAGAGTTTCCTCTTCAGTGATGAAGACAGTTTCCTCTTCAGTGATGAAGAGTTTCCTCTTCAGTGATGAAGACAGTTTCCTCTTCAGTGATGAAGAGTTTCCTCTTCAGTGATGAAGTTTCCTCTTCAGTGATGAAGTTTCCTCTTCAGTGATGAAGAGTTTCCTCTTCAGTGATGAAGTTTCCTCTTCAGTGATGAAGTTTCCTCTTCAGTGATGAAGTTTCCTCTTCAGTGATGAAGTTTCCTCTTCAGTGATGAAGACAGTTTCCTCTTCAGTGATGAAGAGTTTCCTCTTCAGTGATGAAGTTTCCTCTTCAGTGATGAAGTTTCCTCTTCAGTGATGAAGTTTCCTCTTCAGTGATGAAGTTTCCTCTTCAGTGATGAAGTTTCCTCTTCAGTGATGAAGTTTCCTCTTCAGTGATGAAGTTTCCTCTTCAGTGATGAAGAGTTTCCTCTTCAGTGATGAAGAGTTTCCTCTTCAGTGATGAAGACAGTTTCCTCTTCAGTGATGAAGAGTTTCTTCTTCAGTGATGAAGACATTTCCTCTTCAGTGATGAAGAGTTTCCTCTTCAGTGATGAAGTTTCCTCTTCAGTGATGAAGTTTCCTCTTCAGTGATGAAGAGTTTCCTCTTCAGTGATGAAGTTTCCTCTTCAGTGATGAAGTTTCCTCTTCAGTGATGAAGTTTCCTCTTCAGTGATGAAGTTTCCTCTTCAGTGATGAAGAGTTTCCTCTTCAGTGATGAAGAGTTTCCTCTTCAGTGATGAAGAGTTTCCTCTTCAGTGATGAAGAGTTTCCTCTTCAGTGATGAAGTTTCCTCTTCAGTGATGAAGTTTCCTCTTCAGTGATGAAGTTTCCTCTTCAGTGATGAAGTTTCCTCTTCAGTGATGAAGTTTCCTCTTCAGTGATGAAGTTTCCTCTTCAGTGATGAAGTTTCCTCTTCAGTGATGAAGTTTCCTCTTCAGTGATGAAGAGTTTCCTCTTCAGTGATGAAGAGTTTCCTCTTCAGTGATGAAGAGTTTCCTCTTCAGTGATGAAGAGTTTCCTCTTCAGTGATGAAGACAGTTTCCTCTTCAGTGATGAAGAGTTTCTTCTTCAGTGATGAAGACAGTTTCCTCTTCAGTGATGAAGAGTTTCCTCTTCAGTGATGAAGTTTCCTCTTCAGTGATGAAGTTTCCTCTTCAGTGATGAAGTTTCCTCTTCAGTGATGAAGGTTTCCTCTTCAGTGATGGAGTTTCCTCTTCAGTGATGAAGAGTTTCCTCTTCAGTGATGAAGAGTTTCCTCTTCAGTGATGAAGAGTTTCCTCTTCAGTGATGAAGAGTTTCCTCTTCAGTGATGAAGAGTTTCCTCTTCAGTGATGAAGTTTCCTCTTCAGTGATGAAGTTTCCTCTTCAGTGATGAAAGTTTCCTCTTCAGTGATGAAGTTTCCTCTTCAGTGATGAAGACAGTTTCCTCTTCAGTGATGAAGTTTCCTCTTCAGTGATGAAGACAGTTTCCTCTTCAGTGATGAAGACAGTTTCCTCTTCAGTGATGAAGTTTCCTCTTCAGTGATGAAGTTTCCTCTTCAGTGATGAAGACAGTTTCCTCTTCAGTGATGAAGTTTCCTCTTCAGTGATGAAGTTTCCTCTTCAGTGATGAAGTTTCCTCTTCAGTGATGAAGTTTCCTCTTCAGTGATGAAGTTTCCTCTTCAGTGATGAAGAGTTTCCTCTTCAGTGATGAAGTTTCCTCTTCAGTGATGAAGAGTTTCCTCTTCAGTGATGAAGAGTTTCCTCTTCAGTGATGAAGAGTTTCCTCTTCAGTGATGAAGACAGTTTCCTCTTCAGTGATGAAGACAGTTTCCTCTTCAGTGATGAAGAGTTTCCTCTTCAGTGATGAAGTTTCCTCTTCAGTGATGAAGTTTCCTCTTCAGTGATGAAGTTTCCTCTTCAGTGATGAAGAGTTTCCTCTTCAGTGATGAAGAGTTTCCTCTTCAGTGATGAAGAGTTTCCTCTTCAGTGATGAAGAGTTTCCTCTTCAGTGATGAAGACAGTTTCCTCTTCAGTGATGAAGAGTTTCTTCTTCAGTGATGAAGACAGTTTCCTCTTCAGTGATGAAGAGTTTCCTCTTCAGTGATGAAGTTTCCTCTTCAGTGATGAAGTTTCCTCTTCAGTGATGAAGTTTCCTCTTCAGTGATGAAGAGTTTCCTCTTCAGTGATGAAGTTTCCTCTTCAGTGATGAAGAGTTTCCTCTTCAGTGATGAAGAGTTTCCTCTTCAGTGATGAAGACAGTTTCCTCTTCAGTGATGAAGAGTTTCCTCTTCAGTGATGAAGTTTCCTCTTCAGTGATGAAGTTTCCTCTTCAGTGATGAAGAGTTTCCTCTTCAGTGATGAAGTTTCCTCTTCAGTGATGAAGACAGTTTCCTCTTCAGTGATGAAGTTTCCTCTTCAGTGATGAAGAAGTTTCCTCTTCAGTGATGAAGACAGTTTCCTCTTCAGTGATGAAGTTTCCTCTTCAGTGATGAAGTTTCTTCTTCAGTGATGAAGACAGTTTCCTCTTCAGTGATGAAGTTTCCTCTTCAGTGATGAAGTTTCCTCTTCAGTGATGAAGTTTCCTCTTCAGTGATGAAGTTTCCTCTTCAGTGATGAAGAGTTTCCTCTTCAGTGATGAAGAGTTTCCTCTTCAGTGATGAAGAGTTTTCTCTTCAGTGATGAAGAGTTTCCTCTTCAGTGATGAAGAGTTTCCTCTTCAGTGATGAAGACAGTTTCCTCTTCAGTGATGAAGAGTTTCCTCTTCAGTGATGAAAGTTTCCTCTTCAGTGATGAAGACAGTTTCCTCTTCAGTGATGAAGTTTCCTCTTCAGTGATGAAGACAGTTTCCTCTTCAGTGATGAAGACAGTTTCCTCTTCAGTGATGAAGTTTCCTCTTCAGTGATGAAGTTTCCTCTTCAGTGATGAAGACAGTTTCCTCTTCAGTGATGAAGTTTCCTCTTCAGTGATGAAGTTTCCTCTTCAGTGATGAAGTTTCCTCTTCAGTGATGAAGTTTCCTCTTCAGTGATGAAGAGTTTCCTCTTCAGTGATGAAGAGTTTCCTCTTCAGTGATGAAGAGTTTCCTCTTCAGTGATGAAGAGTTTCCTCTTCAGTGATGAAGAGTTTCCTCTTCAGTGATGAAGAGTTTCCTCTTCAGTGATGAAGAGTTTCCTCTTCAGTGATGAAGAGTTTCCTCTTCAGTGATGAAGAGTTTCCTCTTCAGTGATGAAGAGTTTCCTCTTCAGTGATGAAGTTTCCTCTTCAGTGATGAAGAGTTTCCTCTTCAGTGATGAAGTTTCCTCTTCAGTGATGAAGTTTCCTCTTCAGTGATGAAAAGTTTCCTCTTCAGTGATGAAGTTTCCTCTTCAGTGATGAAGAGTTTCCTCTTCAGTGATGAAGTTTCCTCTTCAGTGATGAAGAGTTTCCTCTTCAGTGATGAAGTTTCCTCTTCAGTGATGAAGTTTCCTCTTCAGTGATGAAGTTTCCTCTTCAGTGATGAAGTTTCCTCTTCAGTGATGAAGACAGTTTCCTCTTCAGTGATGAAGTTTCCTCTTCAGTGATGAAGTTTCCTCTTCAGTGATGAAGTTTCCTCTTCAGTGATGAAGACAGTTTCCTCTTCAGTGATGAAGTTTCCTCTTCAGTGATGAAGTTTCCTCTTCAGTGATGAAGTTTCCTCTTCAGTGATGAAGTTTCCTCTTCAGTGATGAAGTTTCCTCTTCAGTGATGAAGTTTCCTCTTCAGTGATGAAGTTTCCTCTTCAGTGATGAAGAGTTTCCTCTTCAGTGATGAAGTTTCCTCTTCAGTGATGAAAGTTTCCTCTTCAGTGATGAAGTTTCCTCTTCAGTGATGAAGTTTCCTCTTCAGTGATGAAGACAGTTTCCTCTTCAATGATGAAGACAGTTTCCTCTTCAGTGATGAAGTTTCCTCTTCAGTGATGAAGTTTCTTCTTCAGTGATGAAGACAGTTTCCTCTTCAGTGATGAGTTTCCTCTTCAGTGATGAAGTTACCTCTTCAGTGATGAAGTTTCCTCTTCAGTGATGAAGAGTTTCCTCTTCAGTGATGGAGTTACCTCTTCAGTGATGAAGTTTCCTCTTCAGTGATGAAGTTACCTCTTCAGTGATGAAGTTTCCTCTTCAGTGATGAAGAGTTTCCTCTTCAGTGATGGAGTTACCTCTTCAGTGATGAAGTTTCCTCTTCAGTGATGAAGTTACCTCTTCAGTGATGAAGTTTCCTCTTCAGTGATGAAGAGCTTCCTCTTCAGTGATGAAGTTACCTCTTCAGTGATGAAGTTACCTCTTTAGTGATGAAGTTTCCTCTTCAGTGATGAAGAGTTTCCTCTTCAGTGATGGAGTTACCTCTTCAGTGATGAAGTTTCCTCTTCAGTGATGAAGTTACCTCTTCAGTGATGAAGTTTCCTTTTCAGTGATGAAGAGTTTCCTCTTCAGTGATGAAGTTACCTCTTCAGTGATGAAGTTTCCTCTTCAGTGATGAAGAGTTTCCTCTTCAGTGATGAAGAGTTTCCTCTTCAGTGATGAAGTTTCCTCTTCAGTGATGAAGAGTTTCCTCTTCAGTGATGAAGTTTCCTCTTCAGTGATGAAGTTTCCTCTTCAGTGATGAAGAGTTTCCTCTTCAGTGATGAAGAGTTTTCTCTTCAGTGATGAAGAGTTTCCTCTTCAGTGATGAAGAGTTTCCTCTTCAGTGATGAAGAGTTTCCTCTTCAGTGATGAAGTTTCCTCTTCAGTGAGAAAGTTTCCTCTTCAGTGATGAAGTTTCCTCTTCAGTGATGAAGAGTTTCCTCTTCAGTGATGAAGAGTTTCCTCTTCAGTGATGAAGAGTTTCCTCTTCAGTGATGAAGACAGTTTCCTCTTCAGTGACTGATGCAGAAAATGACCAGCAGGTGGCATCATTGACCAAACCAACATCATCTCTGGTTTTTCCTAAAGCTAAATCCACAAACAATTCAAGTTACTTAAAACTGTTTGCTGATTGTTAAGTTTATGACAACAAGCCTACAACGACTAACATAATCTGCAAACTTATTTTTACGTGTTTTATGTGAAGATCGTGCATCAGGTGCATTCAATGACCTCACATTTCTATTGTAACAGTTTGATTTAAGCTTGGCTGAAGGTACAAACATTTAAAATCCACACAACTCAAAGTAACCAGACTCAACTTGATTTTTTCGCTCATTCAAGGTGAAACATTTTACAATTTTAAGAGTAAAGATCCAGGCAAGAAAGACACAAAGAAAACACTGAAGATTTATGGATTTATTCTTTTTCTCAGCAGTCTTTGCTGCAGTGCATAGTCTCAAGTGAAGCGATAAGTGGAGTTACAACAAATAATTTCCCTTTTGGGATTAATAAAGTATTTCTGAATAGAATAAAACTGATTTTAAAAGATCACATGGGTCCAAATATAAGTGTGTGAAAATAAAGTTGAGCATGTTTTAGAAAATGATGCACAAGGCACAACTAAGGATTTTATCTGGATTTCCAAATGTGAAGCAGAAACACGTTTGACTGATACAAAACTGAAAAATAAACCAATGCTAAAACGTTCTCAGACTGAGACGCCACGAGTCAAATAGTTTACAGTCCGTGGTAAAGTTGGTGACAAGCTGCAGAAGACAATATGTCAGGATTCAGATTAGAGCCAGTGAAGAGGACGTGTTCATGTTCTTCAGTTAGTTCTTTGTATCCAGATGTGCAACTTTCAGCTGTGTCTGAGGCCAGCTGTTTGTACAACTTCTTTTGTTACATTTGATAATTCAGCTTTTACCTTGAATGTCTTCAGTGCGTCAGTGAAGCCCCGCAGCACGGACACACATCAACACTTCTTTTGATAGTCAACTAACATTAGCAGCAATTTACCAATGTCAATCATTTGATCACTTTCTAAAAAATATATAAAAATCAGTCAGATCAGCTCTGCTTCTTACAAACAGGTAGAGCCATTAAAATAAATACATTATTGCAGGATTATTTTTAATTTGAATAACGTGCTACCTGCAACAAGAACATATGACCTGTAAAATACATTAATAACTTTTGTGATATGCTACTTTTTGTCCATGCTCAGTTATACTTCATATCATTCTAATAGCAACGGTAACAATTCTCTGAAGTTTAGTGCAAATGTAAATTTTGTTCTGAAACGGTACAAGGCTCCAAACTCCCTGATCAAAAACAATGTTCAGTTTATTTCTTTGTCTTTAAAAATAATAAATAAAAAAAGGAGAAAGCCCTTGAAAAAAGCAAGCAGAATGATTTAATGAAAAAATAAAAACGTTTGTATGTCGTATAAAGTCAAACATGGACGATAATGTCAGGCGTTGGCAGATGTTAGACAGTGCTGATATTTCAGAACAACAGCAGTAAAGCCTAAAATCATTTCAGGTGATGACATCATCTCATTTTTCTCATTACAAACAGATCTGATGGAGGCTGAGAAACTCTCTGAAAGACGACAGCAGGAAGACACGTAGAGGCAGCTCAGTGTCTGTTGCACATCTGTTTTAACCTCAGACACGACACATGATGAGCTGAGTGGGCGAAGGGGAAACAGCATGAAGATGAAGAAGAGGAACATGCTCTGGAGGAAGTGAGAAGCTTCTGGCGTCATCAGCTGCAGCCATTTTGTGTATGGCTGTTTTTACATGTGCGGGGCTCGGCACGGGGACGTCCCCCCCTGAGAGCTGCTGCGGCTGCTCCACTTCAGCTAACAACACACACAGTGCACAATATTTAACAACACACACAGTGCACAATATTTAACAACACACACAGTGCACAATATTTAACAACACACACAGTGCACAATATTTAACAACACACACAGTGCACAATATTTAACAACACACACAGTGCACAATATTTAACAACACACACAGTGCACAATATTTAACAACACACACAGTGCACAATATTTAACAACACACACATTGCACAATATTTAACAACACACACAGTGCACAATATTTAACAACAAACACATTGCACAATATTTAACAACACACACATTGCACAATATGAGATTTGAGTCTCAGATGATTCAGGTCTTCTTTGTTAGCAAACCATACCTGCACTGAAAGTGTTGAGGCTCCAGGGGGCGCCAAGAGCCTTTCTGCTGTGGAGAACAGACAACTGGCAAAGGGTCTTTGGTGCCGGGCACCAGCACTCTCTGATGAATTATTCAAATGTCAAATGTTCAACTGACCAGTCAACAATAAATACAAGTTGATTTCATGTTCGTGACTAACAACTCACCAGTCCAGAAACATCAGTAGATACAGTCACTGGCTGCTTCTTGGTGCCCATAAAGAGACAAAAAATGATTTACCTCAGAGGTAAATAAAGTATTCATTCAGTTATTCATTCATTCAATCAAAAATACAGGTAGTCCTCGACTTACGACGGCCTCGAGTTACGACGTTTCGCGGTTACGACGCACCTCCCATAAAAAAATAAAAATTAAAAATTATTTTGAAGCCGATTTACGCAGTTTCCGGTAGTTTCCGGTTTAGCTGCAGTAGCTACGGAGGATACAGCTGCCTGTACTCTTTAAAAAAGCTAAGTCTGGTCCTCTGGACATTCAAAAAACAACACAAAACTTGTTGCAGCAAGCTGGACAGGCAGAAACAGACAGCAGCTGTGGAAAAGTAGCTGTTTTATGGACGGCGGTTTTACAACGTAAACAAATGGAGAATCCGGAGGAGGGAGGAATGAGGAAATGGCTTCACCACAGCATCCCAGTAGGAAATTAACTCTTTTTTCCTTCATTATGGCTCCAAATGTATGTGTTTTTTGATAATTATGTAGGGTACTGTGTTAGGATAAGCTAAGTGCTTGGTAAAATACAGTACTGTACGTATAAGGTGCAGTTTGGACGTATGTTTTGAGTTACGTCGAAATTCGAGTTACAACGGAGCGGAAGAACGGATCTCTGTCGTAAGTCGAGGACTACCTGTATATACAACATAGCAACAAATAAAGCTCCTGTTAGAATCAGCATTTCTGTTGAACCAGGGAGCCGTGAAATGAGTGCAGCAGTGCCATCAGCTTATTGTTGGTAAAAATGCAGCGGTTGACAAACTTACAATGTTCCTCTGATCCACACCGAGACAGCGGAGCAGAGAAGTGTTCGCACGAGAACCCCCCCACTGAAACTGGAGGCCAAGGGAACGGTACACATCCTGATGAGGCCTCAACATCAACTGCTGAATCCTACAAGTTGAGGGAAAAGATATTTTCATATACAATAAGACATTATTCAATGGTGATACTACTGTAACGTTAGCATGTGTAAAATAAATATGCAAATACTTCAAGTTGAAGGCATTGCTGGTGTAAAACTACTAACAGGAAACGGTTTTTCAGAGACCAGCTGTTTCAACGCCGTAGCAAAAATCAGAGCACGTACAATGCAAGACTCCATAGAGCTAACGACTGATTTGGCTAGCGTTTTACCCTGGTCAGTATGAACTTCCTAACCAAGTATTTATTTAATATGTTAATAAAGTTACTCAATAAGTAAGCTGAATACAAGGCCATACCTTTAGTAATTAAAGGACATCTTTGGTTGAATTTAGTTGAACTATTTGAAGGTATTTTTCTTACTTTTTGACAAACTGCTCCAGCTGTAGTGGTGGTTTTACTGTTTCGTACTGGCTCGGTTTGAAATAAATTACAGTACGGTATACTGGTAGCTACATATTCTTTTTAACCTGCTGCACAACTGTTATTTCAAATGAATATTTGATTCATTTGTTAGCCTTAAAACTAACTGATTTTGGTAAACATTTTGAAATTGTGCCTTAATTGAATTATGAAGTCAAATGATACATGTTTGTTTTTCATAATTAGTTTCTGAACGATATTTGAATTAGTTTACATGGATGAACTTTTATTTCTGTTGTCGGTGAAATGTAGGATTTGCTCCCAGGTGCTGTCTCATCGAGGTACAAAGATATAT
>JBBPBX010000074.1:0-17634 GCA_038048925.1 Garcialebias charrua | reverse complement strand
TTTTTTTTTTTTTTTCTTCTTTCGGCTTTATTCCCTGCGTTAGGGGTCGCCACAGCGAACTGGTCGCACGAAGATTTGGCAGTTGTTTTTACGCCGGATGCCCTTCCTGACACAACCACAGACCACCGAGCAACCACAGCCCTCTGTGTGGAGCAGAGAGCTGATATCTAGGGTTCCCGGGGGAGCAGATGGTGGGGGTTAAGGGCCTTGCTCAAGGGCCCAGAGTGGGGCAGATGAGGGTGGATACAAGTGTGACCGCTTCACTTATCCCACCCACATCTTTGATGTTGTCGGTACCGGGGCTTGAACCGGCGACCTTCCGATCACAAGCTCACCTTCTTAACCTTTGCGCCACCACTCCCCTGCTTGGAGATTGATGAGGAGGAGAGTAAAAAGTATAATTCCTTCCAGAAGGATTTTGTAACCGCCAAACATCAACAATACCACTGGCTTCGCATAAACCTTTAAGTGCAGTATGTGTTTTTGGTATGCGCAATATCACAGCGCTTCTGTCTAACGTCATGTCCATCACCTCATTAAAGTCTCCCGCTGCAATAACAGGATAATTCCCTAAATCCATTATTTTCTTCTCCAGTTGTCCAAAAAAAGAAGGGTCATCAACATTAGGTGCATAAACATTTGCCAAAATTAATTTTTTTCCTTGGATTTCGCACAACATCAGAAACATCCTTCCTTCTGTATCTTTGCTCTGCTTTAAGCACTTGAACTGCAGATGTTTATCAATGAGTGTAGCAACCCCTCTGCTTTTACTGTTGCCACAGCTAGCACCCACAAAGCCAACCCAACCTGCACCCAGTCTATTAGATTCCAGCAGGGAGAGATGTGTCTCCTGAATAAATATAATATGGCATTTCTTAGCTTTGATAAAGGACAATATTTTCCTTTTCTTTACAACATTGTTTAACCCTTTGACATTCCAGCTCATAAGACTTAAATTATTACTACTGAATGAAATCTTCTCGATGTATGTAAACCAAGATATACTGTAAACATACTCTTAATATTAACATCCTAGGGCAGAGCAAAAAATAAAAATAAAAAACACTGCCCCAAGTGGAGGAGTTTAGGTATCTCGGGGTCTTGTTCACGAATGAGGGAAAACTGGAGCGTGAGATTGATAGGCGGATAGGTGCAGCGTCCGCAGTGAAGCGGGCGCTGTACCGGTCTGTCGTGGTGAAGAGAGAGCTGAGTCAAAAGGCAAAGCTCTCAATTTACCGATCGATCTACGTTCCCACCCTCATCTATGGTCATGAGCTTTGGGTTATGACCGAAAGAACGAGATCTCGGATACAAGCGGCTGAAATGAGTTTTCTCCGCAGGGTGTCTGGACTCTCCCTTAGAGATAGGGTGAGAAGCTCAGTCATCCGGGAGGGACTCGGAGTAGAGCCGCTGCTTCTCCACATCGAGAGGAGCCAGTTGAGGTGGCTCGGGCATCTGGTTAGGATGCCTCCTGGACGCCTCCCTGGTGAGGTGTTCCGGGCATGTCCCACCGGGAGGAGACCCAGAGGAAGACCCAGGACACGCTGGAGGGACTATGTTTCTCGGCTGGCCTGGGAACGCCTTGGGATTCCCCCAGAGGAGCTGCTCCATGTGGCTGGGGAGAGGGAAGTCTGGGCCTCCCTACTTAGGCTGCTACCCCCGCGACCCGACCCCGGATAAGAGGAAGAAAATGGATGGATGGATGGAATAAAAAACACACCAATCCCAAAAACCACACATAACCCCCCACCCAACAACTCCCAAGTCAATAAGAACCTTCAGAATATTTCTAACTAAATTATACTTGGGTAACCAACCCTTACTTTGGTCCGCAATCATGCACTTAACCTATGCCACCCAGAGCTCACCACCTTCCCCACCCCTCCTTAAACAACATGGATGGAGAATATGCAATTAAGCAGAATATTATGCAAAACAACTTTGAACTCACATCCATAAAATAAAATAAAAAGGAGCTTAACATTCAAGAACACCAGATAATCATAAATGGAGCTCGGCCTTGCTGCAGCTAATCCTTAACACATTTAATTGAGTAAGGATCAACCACCAACGTAGGTCAAAAATTAAATGAAAATAAATTAATAATACTCAGTATCTATCAGAGCTCAAACTTCAAAAACAAAAAAGGAGAAAATGTATACTTCACCCATAATGTCTTCAGTCAGATTCGCATGAGTCCAAAGTAAATCCAAACTTTCCATCAGAAAGATGAGTTCCCAATAATTAAGCGACCATATATTCCAAAATGTAAATCTTGCCATCATGTCCCCCTAGGTGTGTTCACAGTCTGGATTAGGTGTCCATTGAACTAATATATGCCAGGGCTGCCTTATGGTCCTCGAAGCGCACACGCCCTTGCGATGTTATCACAATAAGCACAGCTGGATAGTTAAGAGAAAAGCGAACACGTTTTTCATGTAATAGTTTTTTGCAGTCATCAAATTTCCTGCGTTTGTCGTTGAGAAGCTTTGAGTAATCAGGAAACACCATAACCCGATTCTCTCCCCAAGTTACATTCCCCACTTCACGAGCTGCTTTAGTGATGCGTTCACGGTCTTGAAATTTCCCAAATCGAGCAATAATAGGCCTCGGACGGGAGGGCCGATTGCCCTTACCTTCAAGCGATGGACCCAGTCTGTGCGCCCTTTCTATATCCAATCCTCCGGGAAAATCCAGGTTGAGAAGTGATGGTAAAGTTGCTTTTAGAAATGCCACGATGTCATTTCCTTCACAGGATTCAGCAAAACCCAGAAAACGCAAATTATTCCTACGTAGGAGTAAAGATGTTTTTTATGCATTTATATTTATTTATTTATTTTGCATCATAAGACACTGTAATGTCATCGGCTACTCGAGTGCCGTTCGAGTTTTTTTATGTTAATGTCGAGCTTAAAAATTATGTACTCGTTCAACCCCTAATGTACAGTAACTCGGGTAAGGTTACGCTGGGAAAATATCTGACGGGATGATGTAGTGAGGCTCAACGTAGTCTAAAAATCTTTGGAATCCAACATCCTCAACAAAAAAAACTTGCACATCACTGACATTTTGACTTCTTCCTCTCTGCCATGATCAGATCAGGTAGGCGCGCGCGACGTCATCACATTGTGCTGCTGCAAACATCCTTGTCACTGGGTTGTCATACAAAAACAGTGTCTTTTATATCGAAGAGTTATTTTTAATGGAATGGCCGATGTCTGATATTTAACTTTAACGCTTATATTGACCGATACAGATACCATGCAGATAATATTGTGCATCCCTAGTGTCAACCATTTTTTTCTAAACGAGTCACAAATCTAGGCATTTGCAAAAAACATGCAAATGTTCATTCTGAGGACTAGATTTAAGAATAAAATGTGATCTGATTGCATATTAATTAATAAAGGCTACCAAACAAAACAAAGCAAACAGCCTTTAGTGTGTTCACCAATGAACCTCAGATCACCTCACCTCTCACTTACTAATATGTGTTACGGAAGTGTTTTGGCAGGAGGGGACGCTGGCGTGATATTCACGTGATGTTCGCCGCTTCTCCGCGCTAAATAGTTATTTTACTGTTGCTATTTTTTTGACATTTTTCTGGACTTATTTTGTTCAGTGGTTTTTTAATCAAGGACTTTACGGACAGCTTAGTTAGTACTTCCTAACCGGAATATTGGGCTGTCTACCTCCTGTCTACTCCAGCACGAACTTTGCACAAACTTTGCTTGGAGAACTACGTAGCTGCAATTATTGTTTCGCTTACTTGCTGCCTGTCAACCTCCTGTCACATCTGGACTGTTCTGGATTTTCTCCTGTGCTCCTCTTCAAGGTATGCTCGTTCATGTTACATCTCACTGCTTCTTGGATATTTTTTTCGGAGCCGTGGGTCTGCTGTTAGCGGCTAGCTCTGTGCTAGCTTCCCCCGGCTTGGCTGGCTCAATGTTGACCTACTCCGCTTCGCAGCTGATTGGACGTAACAACTGCTCCATTCCTCCTTCTGTTTCCACCATCAAACAACTGGGACTTCTGCGTAGACCTCGTTACATCCATAGAGGCTCTCGGAAGAAATCCATTTATTCTCGGCAAGCTGGCTCTGACACGATCCCTTCTGTTTGGTCTACGCGACGTGTCGCACCTCGATTACGTCATCAGAATGCTGCATCTGTAGTCCCTTGTAGTCCACAACGCACGAAGTGGCAAGGAAAACATGGAGTGGACTTCAGTCTGCTTAAACCTGTTCTAAAGGCTTCTACTCCAACTGGTATTAAAATAGAACTTTTCAATGTACAATCACTATCCAACAAATCATGTCTAATTCATGATCACATTCTGGAGAAGGACTTGGACCTCATGTGCCTCACAGAAACTTGGCATCAACCAGATGTGTACAGTTCTCTGAATGAAGCTTGTCCCTCTGGATACAGTTATCTGCAGAGAGCCTGCAGCACTGGCCGCGGTGGTGGTCTGGCTGTAATCTACCACAGTAATTTAAAATAGTCACATCTGGCTTCTCAGGACTTTTTTTCTTTTGAAAGTTTGGCCTTCAACCTCAAAGCCCCACTCCTAATGAATGTTATATTGATTTATAGACCTCCCAAACCGCATGCTTCATTTAACTCAGAGATACATGACCTCCTCACTTTTTTCTGCATCTCCCCTGTGAAAAATCTTTTTCTTGGTGATTTAAATATCCACATTGATAATTCCTCTTCCCCTCTGGAAACGGATTTTAAGTTTCTTTTGGACTCTCTCAATCTCACTCAACATGTTGATGCCCCTATGCACAGCAGGGGGCATACTCTGGATTTGATGATTACAGACACTGTACTCATCAATAACTTATCTGTAGATGACCTGGGTGTCTCGGACCACAGTGCCATCTCCCTGGAAGTGCCTTCATCTTCGCCTGCTTCAAACCCAAAACGACCTATCCAGTTCCGTGACTTTAAAAACATTTACCCTCATGTTATGTCCGATGATCTTCACGCCCTGACCGCTGTCAATCATTCATCTGCAAATGACTGTGGATTACTACAACCAATCTCTGCAGGAGCTTCTGGACCTACATGCTCCCTTGAAAACAAGACTGGTGTCTTTCCAAGATGGTGTAGTGGCTAGGGAATCGGACTTGGGATCCGAAGGACCCAGGTTCGAACCCCGGCCACGGCACACCTTGGGGTGTCTATGAGTGCACATCTATTTTCCCCAGCTCCCCGGGCGCTGACCACGGCTGCTCACTGCACCACATGGTGGTGGTTGGGTTAAATGCAGAGACCAATTTCGTCTGTCAAGTATGTGAAACATACACAGATGACAAAAATGTGATATTTATATTTTATTTATATATTTCTCCCGTTCAGCCCCCTGGTACACTGATGAGCTGCGCAGGATGAAGGCAACTGGCCGTGCTATTGAGAGACGTATAAAATCATCTGGTCTCTCTGTACATAAGCAGGCATACAAAGAACATCAGAAAGCCTACGCCTATTCTCTTAAAGAAACACACTCCAAATATTACTCCAACATCATCAACAACTGCCCTGGAAACTCTAAACAGCTCTTCTCCACAATAACTCATCTGCTTAATCCCATTAAACAAACTCCTGAGGAATCTGTTCAAAAATGCAACCGGTTCCTTTCATCATTTAAAAACAAAGTTGACACTATCAGATCTCAGCTCCACAACCTCCCTGATCTTCGTTCGCCATCTACCCGTCTGCATCCTGGGACCCTGAGCAGCTTTGATGAAGTTGTTCAGAGTGAGGTGGAGGCCATCATCAAGAAAATGAAGCCTTCATCCTGCGCCCTGGATCCCTTCCCCTCATCTCTCATAAAATCCAATCACTCTGCAATAAGCCCATTAATCACACAAATAATAAATCAGTCTCTACAATCTGGTCATGTTCCACTGCCTCTAAAAACTGCCATCATTAGGCCTCTTCTGAAAAAATCTAATTTGGATCCCGACATTTTTTCTAATTACCGCCCAATTTCACACCTCCCTTTTCTGTCTAAAGTGCTGGAAAAAGCTGTTGCTGCTCAGCTGCAGGACCACCTACAACAACACTCCCTGTATGAGAAGTTCCAGTCTGGATTCAGGGCAGCTCACAGTACTGAGACTGCATTGCTGAGAGTTACCAATGATGTCCTCTTGGCTGCTGACACTGGCTCTCCCTCCATCCTTGTCCTCCTTGACCTCACTGCAGCCTTCGACACTGTGGACCATAGTATCCTCCTCCACCGTCTTCATGTGGAGGTCGGTCTCTGTGACACTGTCCTGGACTGGTTCAAATCTTTCCTCTCCAATAGGCTGGAATGTGTTAGTCTTGGCAATGCCACTTCCCAGACAGTCTGTGTCTCCTGTGGTGTCCCTCAAGGGTCAGTTCTGGGGCCCCTGCTGTTTTCCCTTTACATGCTGCCTTTAGGTCAAATTATTAATCAGTTCAACATTTCTTTTCACTGTTATGCCGACGATACACAGCTTTACATCAGGACTGGAGCATCATCATCATCCCCATCTCCATCTTCACTCACTGCCCTCTCTACCTGCCTGGAGGAAATAAGGGCATGGATGAATCAGAACTTTCTTCAATTAAACTGCTCCAAGACTGAGGCCATACTGATTGGCACCCCTCACCAGGTACAAACATCAACTTTAACAACAATCTCCTTCTCTGGACAAGACATCCCCCTCTCCACCTCTGTTACAAATCTTGGAATAAAAATGGACTCTCATCTTACATTTGAAAATCACATTAAGCATCTGTTTAAAACCTGCTTCTTCCATCTTCGAAACATCTCCAGACTTCGCCCATCTCTGACTTTTTCTGATGCTGAGAAACTCGTCCATGCCTTTGTCTCCTCCAGGCTCGACTACTGCAACTCCCTGTTTATTGGAATCCCTGGCAAAAATCTTCAGAAACTTCAATACATTCAAAACAGTGCAGCAAGGATTTTATTGAGAGCTCGTAAATTTGAACATATTACACCCATTCTCCATAACCTCCATTGGCTTCCTGTCACCTACAGAATTCAGTACAAAACTGCTCTCATTACCCATCAATGCTTACACGGAACTTCACCTGACTATCTAAAGGACATTCTTGCACCATATTCATCCTCTACGATCACAGAACAGTAATCTCCTTCACATTCCACGAACCAAATTAAGGACCATGGGAGACCGGGCATTCTGTGTGGCTGCCCCCCGCCTATGGAACTCCCTCCCTGACTACCTGAGAGCTCCACAGTCACTGGTTGACTTTAAACAAGGCTTAAAGACTTTTCTTTTTAAGCAAGCCTACTCTGCGTCCTCATGATTTTATCTTTGATCTTAGTTGATATTATCATTATTTCTAATTGATTTTATTATTGATTTTTGTTGTTTTATCATTGATTTACTTGATTTTATCACTTGTTTTTATTTGATCTTTGATTTTAGTTGCACTTTGAGATTTTTGTTAATGAAAAGTGCGTTATAAATTAAATTCATTATTAATATGAGACTTCTTTTTAAGATTCTTCTGCCCGATGTTATAAGTTTATATCATACATAAATCCAGCCAAACCTTTACTGTTTCTGTCTGCACCTGAACTGTTTTACAACTTAATTGTTGGTATTTTTATATTCTGTTGTTGTTGTTTTTTATATTGTGTGATTCCTTTGTTCTGAAACTCCTGTGGTATCAGTAAAGTTCTATCTTGTCTTATTCTCACCTCAGGGCATGGCTGAGTTCTGGTAGCTCCTCCTCTTCACTCTCAGGGAGGTCCTGGGTTTGAAGCAAAGCACCAAGGTTGAGCAGATCCTCCTCACGCTCCACAGCTGGGACCAGTGTTTCTGGGAAACTGGACTGGAGGAGCAGCTGGACACGGGAGTCCAGTGAAGCCTGATGAGAAGAGGAAACAAAACAAACAATATTGATGTGTGGACAGAGCTAAGTTTTTAGTAAAAAGTATTCTACCTGGCAGCTGTTCCTTTTTGTTTCTCCTTTTTCTCCTGAACTCTCCTGCTCCTCCTCACAGTCTCTTCCAGTGTAAAAATGACTGACGGGCTCTCTGAACTGTGTCCAGGGTTTAACCTCCACACACTGATGCTTGAAGTCTGTCCACAATCCCTCTACATCCTCCTGCACGGGCACAGAGCAGAAATCTGCAAAGCTGTCACTGGAAGGCAGGTTTCCCACACTCTGTATTTCAGTATCAGCAGTTCCAACAGGTTCTCGGTCTCTGTGATGCTCAAGATGATCGTCACTGAGGTGTGCACATCTGTCCTGTGTGCTTGAGTCAAAGTGTGACTGTCTGGAGGTAGCAGAGGTTTCCTGAGTCGTGTAGTGGTTGCTGTGACTGAGGTGAGGCTCACACACATTTACATTTGTTATTTCACTCCTGACAATAGAGAAAGACTGTCTACAGGTTTTTGGTTTGTCCACCTCGTCATCAATCGCCTGATGGCCTTGAGAAGCCAGAGATGAAACTGGAGGTTCCAGCTCAGAGGTTTGCAGTGTTTCCTGAGTGTTACCAGGTGCACATTGCCCGTCGACAGTTGCTGCAGCTTCTTGAAGCTGATGGTGGCCCTGGGGTGGTTGCGCAAGAACTGCAGTTCTTTTGTCACATTGTTTTATGATGATGCAGATGTCTTTCTTACATGCATGCTGGACTTCAGGTTCCGATTCTGTAATAACATTTAGTCTTGGATGACAAGTGTGTTCACCAGAGCCTTCTGGTTTTTGATCCCACTGCTCGGTGAAACCACAGCACCAGGGGTGTCCTGCCTGCTCTGTGAACAAAGTAAAATCAGCAAACCCCGTTTCCTCCACAGGAGAACTTACTAATGAGGCACTAAAGGCCCCGGACGTTAGGTCTCCCTCAGCATGTAGATTTGAGCAGTGCAAAGAAGATTCACAATTACAATTTGGCCAGTCCTCGTCCATACGACGCATGGCAGACACCAACTTCACAACAGAAGTGGAGTCTGGTTGATGGGTTGCTGGCTTTAAAGTGGGACAGGTTTGTATGGGAAAAGATGGGGGCTCTGTAGCATCAACAAGGCCAAGAGGGGAGCACACCATCGGAGAAGAAAAGTCCCCAAATTCATCCTCTTCTGCTCTCACCCCACCATCTCCATCCAGTGGATGGGAAGAGTTGGAGTGTGAGGACATGACGTCTTGCTCCATAGGTTCATCTAGCAGGACTGCAAGACCTCACGTGCCTGATAGAGGAAAGAGAAAAGAAACAGAAAATGTTAAAACTTCAACTAAATGGTCTGGGATTAATAAAACTCTAACTCTTTTTTAAATCGTTAAAAGTGATTTTAAGACCATTCTAACATCTTCACTTGGTGACAGGTCGGAGACAAGCATCTCAACCAGAGCTATTCAACTGGTGGCCCGGGGGCCAAATCAGGCCCACAGATGAACTCAGTTTGGCCCACCAATGGGCTCATTTTAAATAAAATTTGTTTTTAAACCATAAAATTATTACTGTTTTTCTCTTGCATTTGTTGTTGGATGTAACTGGGACCCCGTGTACATAATCTCGTTTTCATCACATGTACCACATGCGGTGCAAATGACAATAAAGACTCTCTGACTCTGACTGGATAAAACAAACAGACTTAATGATAACTGCTGGATGTCTGGCCCCTGAGTAATTTAGTTAAATAGCCCTGATCTCAACTAGGGTGCACGATAAATCAGCCCCAGTTTCCTTAATTTTGGGTGATCGGACAATACTTGCATGAGAAACCAACTTTACAGATTTTTTTGTAGTTTTAACATCAATTGTCTAAACTTCATTTATATTTCAGAGCACTCCCTCATGGCCATTTAAAACAAGTTTGTATTGTTTCTCGGATATTGTTCAAGGGTAAGTTTTTTTAATAAAAATAAGATTGGAAAATTGAAGGTGCATTGTGACCTTATAACACCTGACAGTGTCGCTTATAAAACTAAACTGGTATCGGCCAAAATCGGAATCGGCAGGTCAGACTTTTTAGAGCTCGGTGATTGGCCAGAAAACGGCAATCAGTGCACCCCTACTCTGAACCATTTTAACGTGGTAACGTGCAGGATTGGGCCAGGCATCTTAAAACAAGTAGTAAACAACTGACAGGTGGCAAAGACAAAAACGACCCACAGGACAGGCAAGTACGTCAGTGACACTCGTAAGGTGCCACAATGTCTAATGAAACTTGTCAGAAAAGTGAAATATCTTTAAACACATGGAATGAGGCACAGGACAAAATGCAAAGCAAACTGTGTGGGTGATGTGGTTATATTCTGTCAGTGAGCAAATATTAATATGCTTCTGCACAACTTGGGAAACATTTAGATTTAAATCAACATTCAGCCTTGAGCTTTGTTGTGGACGCTTCTCAGAGCCAAGATTCTTCCTGGAAATCCTGCCACTGATTCCTAAAAACACTCATTTGGCACCAGCCAGGCAACAGTGAGCAGTGAAATACCGCACATTCAGCTAGGTGTGTGGGATTTCTGCAGGAGGTGCAAAGCCCCTCATTTACTGATTGTAGAAATAAACACTGACATAATGACATACGTCATACGCCCCTCACCTGCCTGCCCGGAGATATCGCTCCAGACGCCGGGAAAAACGTACTGGCCGGCTGGTGCAGCTTAAAGCCCTGCGTGCTGCATCTTCCTCTCCAGCTGGTGGTCATGGTTTCCATCGCCAGCTTCTCACGCACCCGGACCAGGTAAACAACGGGAGTTGTCAGCCGGTGTGGCTCACTGCTCGACCCGGAAGGGCTGTTATTGAAAATCTGCGCCACTGGCGAGCGCTCTCTCCACCGCTGCTGGGTCCACCTTGGACTGTATCAGGATGTGTGTGGTCAACGCAAGATCTGTCACCAACAAAACTTTTATCCTCAGGGATTACTTTCAAGAGCTTTCAAGTAATCCTCAGGGATTACTTTCAAGAGCTACAGCAACTCAGACTGAGGAAGTCTTTCGGACGAAAGACGAAACGTTTCTACATTTTTTTTGCTTTGTTTTGTTTTATTTTTTGAATGTCCAGAGGACCAGACTTAGCTTTTTTAGATTTTTCTACCTGGATTATTGAGCATGCATCAGAGTATTTCAAGAGCACGATTTGGACTTTCTCTTTGTCACGGAATCTTGGATGTCACCAGGCAGCGCCTTGACGGAATTATTGCCACAGAACTGTCTGTATTTTAACGTACCGCGGCCATCAGGCGTGGATTATTAACAATATTCAATTCAACTTTTGACTGTAAACAACTGCCCAATCTGGTTTCCTGCTCCAGTTTTGAGCCGACTGTCTTTGAACTCAGCCATTCGCCTGTGACTATACAGGAAGCCCTCGAGTTACGTCAGGGATTGGGACCTACGTGTGTGACTTAGGTCGATTTTGTCGTACCTCGCGGACCAAAAACATCTGCCTGTCGTAGGTCCGCGTTTCTGACATAGGTCGCGGCTATACCACTAACGGAGCGCCGCACACATATTTAATGGCATGAGACTGAACAAGCAGACATACTAGGCCATGAACATGCACAGAACTGTACAGTAAATGAATACAGTACTGTACTGTACAATAAATAAAAAATATAATGTCTTACTTTGAGCTGGTCAAAGCCTGCCTTCGTCTTTTAGCATCAGCTCGCACCCGTCCGAGCTCCCCCAGCTTCCTTACGCTCCACACGCACACACGTGGTCAAAACTGTTTAAAAGAATGACTGTTAGCTTCTTAACTTCATACATTTGGAGCCAGAAAAAAAAAAACTTACTGAAAGCCGTTTCTCCGCGATAATCCTCCATCCAAAACAAGCTCGGCGTTAGCTACGGTTAGGCCCCGCCATTAGCAGCAATGGTTAGCATGTCAGTTCATTCAAAAAGGCTGTCGGCTTTGTATCTCCGCGTTAGCTCGGTGTCCCCCGACTGCCAGGCGGACATTTGCGGCGAGCTCCCGGCCGCAGATGGCCCCTCCGCGGCATGTCGGCTCGGTGTCTTCGCCTGTGTTAGCTGCTCTGTTAGCTGCTGTCGTTAGCATGTCGGGCGGCGTTGTTAGAGCGATCACGGGGGCGATCGGCGGCTGCTCCTCCGGGTCTGAGACGTCCACAGAGTTGACCGAGTGTTTCCAGCAAATTTATCCGTATGAGGCAACCCTGAACGGACACACGGTCCTCTAAAGCCAGCTGACAGGAGCGTCTAGAGCTCCATTGACCGCAGTACTGTAGTAAAATGGCGACCGGAAACGACCGGAAGTTGCGTAAATACGATCAAATTGTAATTAAAAACGAAATATTAATAATTATACTTTATTTATAAAGCCATTTAAAACAACCACAGCTGCAACAAAGTGCTATACACATGAAATTAATAACATTAAAAAAAAAATAAAAAAAAATAATATATATATATTTTTTTTAATCATATTTTTATTAAATATGATAAAATCGTAAGTCTGAGTTGCTGTAGGTCGCGGGTGACGTAGGTCGAGGGTTTGCTGTACACACTTGTCTACCATCCACCTCGATCTAAAGATTTCATAAATGAATTTTCTGATTTCTTGGCTGAAATCACACCAAAATATCATCATGTTGTCATTATTTGGGACTTTAATTTACATGTGTGCCGTCATAAGAAGCCCTTGGTTAAAGACTTTTTAGATTTACTGGACTCATTTAATCTAAATCAGCATGTAAACAGTCCCACCCAAGAGCGTGGACATACACTGGACCTTGTTTTAACTTGTGATGTGACATCTTGAAATCGGTGACAATGGTTTTTCAGACCACATGCCAGTCCGGTTTGAGTTCACTCTCCTCTGTCTAACTCCTAAGTCATGCGCTCTTGCAAGTCGCAGCCGGGCCATTAACCACTTCACTGCCTTACGTTTCACAGATGTTTACAACTCTGAAATGATAATTCAGCCCCCGGTGTTTCTCTCCACCACTGAGGAACTGACATCCCAGTTCAACTCTGTCTGCTTAAAGGCTCTGGATCATGTTGCTCCTGTTAAAACTAGAAAATCGAAACTCAGAGCAGAACCTTGGCTGAATGACGTCACCAAGGCTGTTAGACAGTAGTGCAAGAGGGCGGAGCGCAAATGGAGGAAAGACAAGCTGCAAGTCTCTTTTCAAATGTAACCCAGACAAATATTTTAGTGCATTGATTAAATTTATAAAATTGGTAACAGTTTAAAGAAATCTAAAAACTCCTAAGTTAAATATGTTGTAGATATAGCTACAATTGTATTTCATTTATGTTGTAAAATGCTTAAAAACTGTTTAAAATACACAAGTGTAAGTTAAAAGCAAGAAAGCACAACATTTTGTTGCTTGTATTTTATTTCTGCTTTATTGTGAAAAGCCAAAGGGAAGTGTGAGCAGTCAGGATTTGAGCTTGATGAGAGCCAAGCACACCAGAGGCAACAGATGTGCTGCAGCTTGGAGTAATTAAATAAGTCTCCTGATTGTTAACACAGTGATCGTCTGTGGAGACCTGTTTGATGGTTTTGGGACTACAAGGGACAATTTCAGCTTGAAGTTTGTCCTACAGTTCTGTGTTTTTGCACTTTGAGGCAGTTTATCATTAAACATTTAGCATTCACTAGCTCAGTGAATGCTGCACAGTAAACCTAGTGTAGCTTGTTCAGCTTGCTGGGGAGACTGCCTCTTCATCATTCCGGCCTGGAGGTGAAGAATGGTCAGGACTGGAGTGTTTGTGGACTGCCAGAAGCGTGCCCTTGGACATTGCTCATTGAGGTGGGACCTGGACCAGCAGACAGCTGATTGCATCGCCGTCTTGGTTTGGATTTCCTCTTCGCCTGAACTGGGACCAGGGTCTGTACTGAACTACTAAACCAGGTACTGTTTGGTTTATTTATTTGCTCAACGAATGAAGCGGCCATTACGTTTTGGGCCTCACCGCTCCCAAGCGTCGCTCAGGCCTGCAACTTTAATGTTTTTAGTTAGATAAGCCGGCAGGTGTCTGTGTGTTTGGTGAGTGGGCCCCTCACTTAGTTGAAGCTTTACAGTGAGTAATCTGCCTACAGATACCGTTTTTGTGTTATATTGTATGAGTTGTTCAATGTTTAAAAACATGTTCAGTAAATTGAGTTCATATTTTACTTATGGTTTGGTTATTTATAGATAAACAGTATGTGTGAGATGACCACAGTGCGTATTTGAAGTTCAGCAATTAAGAGTAACATTTAGTCTAATGCTACATATAAGAATCTAGGAGGCCCTTACCTACAGACAGAGGGTAAAGGTGGGCTACACAAATACTAAAAGAGAGTTGGCGTCATTATCAGAAAGCAGTAAAAACTGCTAAATCCCAATAATTTTCTGAGATCATTACCTCAAACTCTCACAACCCACGTGTCCTCTTCTCTACCCAGAACTCTGTTCTCCACCTCACCGAACCATCACTTCTAGAAGCCTCGACTGAGCGGTGCGAGAACTTCCTACATTTCTTTTTAGAAAAAGTTGTGACCACCCGGGCTCTCATTTCCCCTCCAACCCATGATCCATCCGTCCCACCTCAATCTGTAGCTCTATTTGACCATTTTGAACCAATCTCTCTACCTTCTATAGAGCAGGTCATGTGCAACTTGAAACCTTCTGGTTCCCCCTTTGATGTAGTCCCCCCTCGGCAACTAAAGGAGGTTTTTCCTACTCTAGGTCCTTCTACTCTTGCTATTGTGAATAGCAGTTTATCCACTGGCGTGGTACCAAAAACCTTTAAACATACTGCTGTTCAACCTCTCCTGAAAAAAAAAATCTTGATCCCTCAGTCGTATCCAACTTCCAGCCTGGCTCCAGACTCCCATTTGTTTCTAAACTTCTGGAAAAAATAGTTGAGTCCCAGTTGAACTGCTTCTTGGAGGGTCACGCTATCCTTGAGGTATTCCAATCTGGCTTTAAACCTCTCCACAGCACTGTGCTAGATATTTAACTAGACTGGTCCTAGGGTTTTTGATCTGCTCAGACGGGATTATAACGAAATTATGACCCGGTTCTGACTCGGTTAAACTGGGCCAGCAATTCTAAAAAGAGTCTCCCATGGATTCAATATCTGTCAAGGAATAGTTTATTTTGCTTGCCACATCACGTAGAAAGGCTTTAAAGCACAGTCTCATATTTTCCTCACACATCAATCCACATAAGATCTGTTGAGATCACACTTAATCACGCCCCCTCATACACGTGACAGGAAGAACTCCCCTTATGTGAAGGGAGGAGTCTAGGCCCTATAAATCTGTAATGCCACGGAAGACACGGCCCTCTCTTCCAGATGCTGATCATATCGGAGAGGCCAGCGCAGTAAACTGTAACCTTTTCCTACCTTTATTTAAATACAATTGATAAAACTTAATTCACGTTTCCTTGATTTATTTAGTGTGAGCTGTCACTTCTGTGGGAGATCCGAACCAAGGGAAAAAGACGTGGGGCTGGAGGCGGGTCTTGGGTCCGAGAGGAAGTCTCACATGGCTGGCAGCAGCCAGTTGCAGTGACCGGAGACCTGCACCCAGCACCTTGCTTTAAAAACCTGAAACTGCCCTACTGAAGGTTTTTAATGACATCTTCTTTTCCACAGACACTGGCAGTGCTGGGCAGCGCTAATCCAAAAATTAGTTCAGCTATTTCAAAAGCACTAATTAATTTATTTAGGTCCGCTATTTCAAAAGCACTAATGTCTTATGAAAATTAGGGGAAGCTAAATTCTAAACCGCTAAAGTTATACAATATTTGCACTACACTGCCAACTAGCGGTGCATGAAGTGTTATACACCTTTATCCTACCTCTTAACACCGATTCGCTCGGGATGTCATCTCCTACAATACACCTATCGCTCCAGAAGACGACACAGGTTGTTGAATTCTGGTGATTTTCTTCTGTTGACTGTAAAAGAAAAATGTGGTTAATTTAGTCCAGAAACTGTTTTTTATTTTTTTATTTTTTTACTAACAGAATGTAATCACAGGATGTTCATGTACTGACTACAGTATAACCTGTTGGAGTTATTTGAATTAATATTCAATGTTTTATAGACATAAATGTGTCAAGCTAGCTTCTATTTTTTTTTCTCCCTAGTATTTTGTAACACATATCATGAATACTCAAATACCACACGGCAGATATTATCCAAACTAACACAGTGTAATCACGAGATGTTCATGTACTGACTGTAACCTGTTGGAGTTATTTGAAGTAATATTCGATTTTTATAATTTATTTTCGTAGTGCAGGCACAGGTTGGAAGAAGTCAAAGCGAACCTACTTTAAATGCAGCAGATTTGACCACTACGTGACATTATTAACACTAGGAATACCAGAATATTCAGATGAGTACTACACTTACCAGAGACTGTAAAATGACAGATTGAAGGATTTGCATTCCATTAGGTTTGTGTGACCCCCTGGGGCTGAAGTCTTTTGTGTGCTCAAAACATCCCCCCAGTAGCAAAAACAAAACATCTCCCCCATATTCCAACAACAACATTCCTTCTGCAGGTTCAAAGTGCAGCTTTTTACAACACAGACCAAACTTTTGGAGATGTTGATGACTCTTTGCAAATGTCAACGCTAGAAACTTCAGTTTATTTTATAGATATACGTTTTATACTTTTTATACTACTATGCAAAAACTCAGGACAGTATTACACTTTTATTATTTCATTTTATGCTTATGTTCATTGGGTGTTTGGTGTTTTAGGGGTGTTTGGTGTTTCAGTGTTGGTGTAAATTTTCATACTTTTATACTATTATGAAAAAACTCAGGACAGTGTTACACTTTTTTACTATTTTATGCTTATGTTTATTAAATGTTTTAGTGTTTAGTGTTTAGATGGTTACTGTTGCACCGAGGGACTGAGAGAAACGCAATTTCGGTCCTGTGTATGTCCTGTACATATTGCAGTTCTGACAATAAAGTTGACTTTGACTGCCTCTAAGCGAGCAGGTCCCCGGTTCAAATCCTGGTCCGGGGGCCTTTCTGGGTGGAGTTTGCATGTTCTCTCCGTGCATGCGTGGGTTTTCTCCGGGTGCTCCGGTTTCCTCCCACAGTCCAAAAACATGCATGTTAGGCTGATTGTTAACTCTAAATTGACCCTAGGTGTGAGTGAGACAGGTCCCTCTTGTAAATGAGTCCCCGTGGCTCAACGAGTCCAGCCTGTATAAATAAAGGTTGAATGAATGAATGAACAAACTGATATGGAGAGAACACAAATTCTGTAAGAATAAAAATACTAAATATCACCTATTCCATGGTCAAGGCGGGATTGCATTGGTCACTTTTATCTGAAGGCGGCGGGATTGTACAGGTGGTCCCCGACTTACGAGGACATCGACTTACAGGCCTTCGGCCTGGAAACCCTGCTATGGACCGTGTCGGTTCATAAGTTTCTCCGCGGAGACACATGCGCTTTATGTGAACGGCGGTTTTGTCAGGAAGGCATCTTTGTCCTTCCTGGACGAAGGACAAATGGTAAATGGAGCTTATTTATATAGCGCTTTCCAGCCCCCTATGAGGGGCCCCAAAGCGCTTTACAATACCAACCATCCAACCATTCATACATATTCATACACCGGTAGCGGCAGACTGCCATGCAAGGCGCCATCCAGTCCTACCGGGAGAAACTCG